>VYZP01018822.1:11136-99704 GCA_013400635.1 Hypocryptadius cinnamomeus | reverse complement strand
AAAGCTGACAGTGGCAGAAAAAATATTCTTAAAAAAAAGAAGTTAGGAGAGCCATGAGTTACTCTTCTTTATTTATTTGTTTTATTGCATTTTGTTTTTAGTGCATGCAGAAATGTCTGTTAAGATGGGGAACAATGTTGTATTAGGTGATATGGAAATGCTTACTAAGGAAAAGTCTATGCCTCTATGCAATTTTAATCTAAGTACACAATAGGAGAAAGGTGAACGCAGCAAGTCATTCTGCAGAAGCTCTGCAGTCTCAGTTCATTGCCTTACTCAGTGATCCATGCTGCCTCTGCTTTGAGCCATGAGGTAACCTCTGTCTTTCCCAAAAGATGCCAGTTTTCACACTTCTTTTCCAAAGGTCTTTGTTATCTGGAGATAGGGTTTGAAAGCTGTTTCTATAGAAGTCACCAGAATGAAGAACTCTGCTTGAGAGGCATTTAAATGTCAGGTGCTTCCCCTAAGAGAAAATAAGACACTATGTTTGAAAGAATCTTTGAGGAGTTCTATTTATAGTCAGTCTTGCCAGCTAAATGAAAACCTATGCACAAATATTTTCAAGAAGTCCCATGAACTCTACTAGCAGATAACAAATCTTGTCTCTTTCTTCCCATGAAGATGTGATTTTTTTTTTTCCCAGAAGCAGGAAAAAACCCTTTAAACTTAAGAAAAAGTTGATTCATAATAATGAAATAAGGAAAATAGAGTGCATAGTTTTTTCAGTAGCAGAAGTGTAGCACATTGGCTGAGTTTCTCTGTGGATGCTGGTTTTGACTGCAGATTTACCTGAAAAAAAGAAAGACATGAAGCCAGTAAAATACTTAGAGCCACATTTGGAGCTTTAATCATGTGAACAATCTCCTCTAGGCCTTGGAGTCATCATCCTGCACTTCTGAAGATAATTGGAGTTTTATTATGCTGAAGGAAATTGAGAATACTTAAACATGATTTAGGGATGCTGCCTGCGACTTAGGAATCAGATGTATTTTTTCCTCCTGACTTCATGACCTCAGTCCACTCACTGCATCTCTTGGCTTTGCACCTCTGAAAATAGAACCAGTGAGCCCGTCCTTCCTTCTCTGGAAAGAGTCTTTCTAAAGGAAAAACAGTGTGTCAATCTCCATAGCCAGTCAGGCCTGAACTTCTGTTATAAAACCACCTGTAATAACTTCCAGTACCCATAATGTAGAATTTAGACCATTACCACCTGAGCTGAGACCACCAGTTCCTTTTGTGTAAGCTGTCAAAAAGCTGTCAAAGTGATCTACTGCAGAGCAAAACTCTCTGCCAGTGCCAGTTTCCTGGGGCATCCCAGCTGCCTGTCCCCTGCCTCCACCCAGGTTCCACTCTCACTGCTACATTTCTGGGGTTTATTTAGAAGCTAGACAAGAAATGGGACTGTGCTTGTGGGCCATTTCAAAGTAGAGGAAATAATACCAAGGGGAGGCACAATAACTATCTGCAGATAGAGAAAATAATGTTGCACCAGAGGACAGGAAGCAATTATTATCATTAGTCAGCAATGATAGAGAAAGAAGTAATTAAACTTCAGCTGCATCAGGGAAAATTTTAGACAGCATATTAGAGAAAACAGCTGAAAAAAAGACATGTCTGTGCTGCCAAGGAAAGTGGCATTGTCACTCTGATATTCAAAGTCACATTTCATGAACACCTCTCTCTAAAGAGGCTAAGAACACACTATGCCTAACTCAGCACTCTGGGGAGCTCAGATGAGAAAATATCTCTATTCACAGGAGTAGCTAAACATGCTTAAATCCCATTCACATAATCTGAAAAGGCAAAGAATTTAGGTAGAACTGCAGCTATTGAAGGGCACTGGATGACAAGGGAGTAGATGTGAATTCTCCTCAGGCACCAATATTTTTCCCAGTACAGGAGGACTGGTGAGTATCTGCTACAATGAGCCTTCACCTCAAATGGATGCTTGTAGAGGCAGACTACCTGTTCCTGCCCAGAGTGTCACCATACAGTTGAGACTTCCTCATGACAAGCAGGAGGTTACGGAGAAAAGAGAACACAACCCCCATCCCAGCACAGTGTAAGGACAGGAGGGAGGCATCAAATGTTCCCTGTGGCTGTGACAGAAGAGAACAGCCTGATCACAAGAGCAATGGGAGAGACTCTTCCCTCTCTACTACTCTGCTTTAGCCTTGCAGAAGGAATTACCCTTGAGGGTTACTCCAAGCAGAAAATGAATTTATATATTCTGAATTCTCTCTGGAAGACCCTCTATCCTCAGGAAAAATACATGAAAGAGAAGAGCAAGTCCTCTTCCCCTCCTCCCTGTCCTCACTCTACCTAAAGCCCAGGCAAGGGTAGGTCACAGCTTTTCTTTCTGTTTTGAGCTCCCTTCCCTGTTGCAGTCCGGCTTGCTGCAACCCCCAGTCCAGTCCCCCCAGCCAGAGGGAGCGTGGCAAAAATACAGGGACGGGAATGATGGAATTGCCTGAAAAATAAAGAACTTTAATAGCAAAATAACAAACACAGAAACCACACAATCTGAGGGGCAAGATCCAAAGACAGGGGGCATGGTGAATGTAACAATATATAGGATATTCTGAGGGCAGGGCTCCAATCACAAATGTAAACTGAGAACATGACCTTATATGTGACAGATCCCAAACCAACTGAGAGCAAGAACCAGAAATATAACCTATTATAGAATAATTCCATTAACATACCATCAACATACCAACTCCCATGACCACACTCTTCTCACCATGACCTGACTATCTTCCTTTCAGTATCCCACTTCCCATGGTCTCAGGTTGATGCCTCCTGTATGTACCAGTGAGGCTAAACCACTACTCATCCTAGCCCATTGTGGTCCCACACTTCCCATTTGGTGGATGAGGCAGAACAGAGAGACAAATTACAAGGAGCTAGAATTAGTATTTAGAGTAAAATCAGAAAGAAGGAGAGAGAGAGAGCGTGTAGACCTAATGGCATGGTTTCTACTGCCCTACTGTCTCCACATTTCATTCATTTTGCTAATCCACTGGAGAAATGGCTCACTGGCAGGCAGAATCTTGAAGCAGCCATTTAAATTTGCTTGATAGCCCCCAAGGCAAGTCAATTTTCAGTCTGACTGGCTTTAATCCCAGTGGAAAGCCCTGCCATGCCATTACATGGCACAGCAGGAGTAAGAGTGGGGAGGCAATCACATTATACTACCATTCCATTTAGCCATAATCTGTAAGGATCTCATGAAAGCATCAACCATTATTATGATTCCTGATGTCCTTCAGGCAAAGTCTTTGTGGGGAAAAGGAAGAGAAAAAAAAAATATCCACTTGTTCAAAAGGAGACAGGCCCTTTCATTCAAGGGAAAGGGAGGTGAAATGTAAAAGTGACACAATATTATTTAAACATCCTATTACTAAAATTACAGTTCATCTATATAAAACTGAGCTATAGGACCTTAGTCTGTCAGCCAGATCGATGTACCTGCCATGGTCACAGAGATGCAATGAGCTGAGGAAGCATTTGGGAGACAGAATTTGCTGTAAAGGCTTCCAGCCTCAGTCCATCATGCCTGGTGTCCTTCCCATGGCACTAAATAGCTGCAGGAAGCGATGCTGAGGAGGGACAGGATGGCTTTTCCTCAGCCCATTGCTGCTATATTCACATCCAGAGGCTTGAGGCAACATTGAGGCAGCATAACCACAGCTGGTTTGGGGCCAGCAGCTTTATTCAGAATTGTATTTAAAATCCATCTCTGCCACATGACTCTCTGACCTCTTGTGGCAGATGCAGGCTGATTGCACTCTGTGTGTGGAAATAGCTGGCATCAGTGGCTGCAAATCTGCATAGCTACTTATTAAAGTGGCCAGCTCCAAGACAGAGTGTAGATGAACTGGACAGGGTATTTGGAGAATTGCTCCTATTTCCACACCTGCTTTGGATGTTTGGTAAATCAAGTCAGATTTTTGGCCTCTGTTTCTCTGTTTGTAAATGAATATTCCTGCCCATGTGTGTAAATGGACTAGCAAATGCAAACAGTCACAAAGGGGATCATGGAAACAACATGTCATCTGACCATGAGGCAAGGGAAAACAGTACATTTCTGTGGACTTTTTCTCCATTTTTTTAGCAGGAATATTTTGTGAACTGGCCCAAGGAGAGAAGCAAGCAGAATCAAGGAATCTCAGTTTGGGATGGTGGTATACAGAGGGAAACCAGCAGGATCCAAAGGGCACACAGGGTGCATCCATGAAGATGACTGTTTTCCAGAGATGCAGGACAGAGCCAGGCAGAACAAAAGATGACACAGTGGCAGGACTGAAAGTGTTGTACATTGGCATTCAGCCTGTAGGAGAGGATGCCAAGAATGGCTGTAATTCTTAGGAGGGCATTGATCCAGGAGATGATGTGTAGTACCAGTGAAGCAGCTGACAGCCATCAAGGGCATCTGAATTGTGCTGGAACTCCTGATTCTCAGGGCAGGATGAACATGGAGCACCACAGCAGGAAGTCTAGGCATACCAGAGGGGCAATGCTGGGGATGCTGAGGCACAGGTGCAATGGGTGTTGGTGGCCTGGGCTCCAGGGGAGCTCAGTCAGAGCAGTGAGTTCACAAGGAGGACAAGCCACCACTCCCTCAGTGCCATACCCGGCAACCTGGGTGCTGCAACAGATATCTCTGGCAAGAAGAAAGCAACCAAGGAAGGAAAGGCTTGGATGACTGGGAGAACTGGAAAGATCTAAAGTGCAGATCTGTCTCAGAAGGAAATGGTGTTAAACTTCCAAAACTGGGAAAAGTCACAAAAGGCTCTCCTCCTAAGCTGCAGATCTGGTTTTTGCAGTGGACTCAGGAGTGGGGCGGATTAAAAAAAGGTAGAGGAGGAGGTGATGTTCCCCTGCAGGAGGGCAGAAATAAGAATTCATAAACAGTGGAATGGCGTGAGACAAAAATCAGATGAGGAAGAAGGTGCTTGAAATAACATCTTTAGTCTACCTATCCACTGAAGGGACTATCCTCCACAGGGGAGGCCAAAGAGGCTCAACCTACAGACACTTGTATGGATTTTGTTTGCCTGCTACAAATGGGTCATGATGTGCCTGATCTGCCCAGGCAACTGAGAAACAAGACATCAAACATTCTGTGAAAAGTTCAGGCATGCAATCCCAGACAAAAAGCAAAATAAGAACCTGGATGGATGCAGTACTGTTCTGGCAGCTCATTGAGAAGGCAGCATCTCAGACCGTGCAGGGCTTTTCTGTTTATAAGAAAAATATACATATATATATATGTAACCAGAGATTTATGGAGAGAAGGGCCATGGAGAGTTTCACCCCCACTTCTGTATTTTAATGTGGCACTCGATGACTTGTAATGGAAAAGATCTATTGTTTCTCCAGTAGCAATAAAGTAAGGTTAAAACAAACTCAAACATAAATTTTGCAAACAACCCCATATAAACACAGCTGTTCAATGAACTCATAGGACTGGCTGCTAGCTGAGGACTGCCCCCTAATGTTATCATTTCATGGAAATGTCCTTTACAATATCTTTTATTAATAAAACACCATTATCATGTAGGACACCAGAGAAAAAAATATTGTTTTGAGATTAGGCTAAATTTAACATAAATGTAACACTGACATTAACAGATGTTGTTTTGGCTTGGCTGCCTAAAAAAGTCAGTTATTTTCTACATCATCAAATAGCTGATGTTTACAAAGACTTTTAGAAACTGGTTGGTTTTTTGGTTTGGGTTGTTTTTTTTTTTTGAGATAAAGCTTGCTGTGGTTAGATGAAGCTGCTTGGAAAGCATAGCTGGGAATTAGGTCATAAACACCTCTTTTTTGTGAGAAAAATCAGCCTGAATGTCCAGTATCTGGAGCAGCTAGATCTTGCTCACAGCCTTCCAAACATTCTGGTGCTTCTCAGAGCCTCTGGGAAATTGAATTCCAAAATGGACAGGCTCTCTTGGGGGTTTCTGGTGCGTTCAGCCTCTTAGAAAAATGGGACTCTCCCCTCCTCCAAGATTTTTATATCAGTCCATACATAAAATTCACCTTTTATACTCTTTTTGAGTAGAGATGTTTTGGATAGATATCCAGGCACATTTTCCTGTGTGGGTCCTAGAGGTGCAACATCATGGGAAATAACTCTTAGAGTTAAATGTTGGCTTTTGCCCTGATGGGGAAGATTTTTATCCCTTTCAGTCTTTTTGTTTAGGATGAACTGATCAGCTCCATACCCTCATGGTGCCAGAGAGCACCCTGGAGTGCTGAGCCCAGCACAGGGTTTTAAAACAACAGGAAGGTGCATTTCTCATCACTCTCCACAACATTCAGTGTTTTCCAGGCTTCTGCAAGCCCTTCTTCATTTTTCTCCCTGATGGCACCAGTTTTAACCTTTTATCCTGGTCTACTGGTGATTCTCACCCAAACACTCTCTGTTCCTCCTGGTAGCAGAGTCCCCACCTGGCAGCGCATCCCATCACGGTCCACGCAGGATGTGGGGTGCACAGGGAGCCAGGCTTTGAGGTCAAACTGTGGCACAGCTGCCTTGCAAGAAGGCACCAAGTGACAGATCTTGCTCGTGGCTCGGGCACTGATTTCCTCTGATGGCAGCTGGATGTGACTCACTTTCCTGAGTCACCCTTCCTGACACTGTCATACCTACCTGGCAGCATTAAGTCCCCCACTGTCACTTTACCAAATCCTTCCACCGTCATTTGCCTGGGACAGAACAATTTTCTTTGGGGGGCTATTTTTCATTCTTCCTCCTCTTATTGCTGCTTGACAGGAAGCCATCTCCTGTTCTTCTGCTCCAAAATGTCACCTGTCTGTGGAACTGCAGTCCCAATTTGCCTCCCTTCTTCCTACACTCTGCTGTTTTACCTGACTTTAAAATGGCAGCCCAGCAGACATTATAGAATCCTTTATTTATTTATTTATTTTTCTGCACAGCAAAATGCAAAAAAAAAATTTGAAAAAAAAATATATGCCAAAAATTGGCATCTGACATGGGAATAGAATGAAGAAGTTTCAGGGCAGACCCCCATGGTTTGAATTAATAAGTATAGAAGCAGAAGGAAACACTGAGATGTTGACTAGGTAGATAGATAAGGTAGTTTCTTTATTTAAGAGCTCTGCCTGTTACAGCTTATAGGCAAGTGCCTTTATGCAGATGTGAGGTCTGCTGCCATTTCAGAATGGATAAGGCTATGTACTCTAAATTACTGCAGGAAGCAGAAGCACAAATAGCACTGTCTGCTGGATCTGGACAGATTCCCTTTTTATTGTCACCTGCCTGACAGCCAGGCTGTTGCTGCTTACTAAAACCTGTCTGTAACTGAAATCCCCAGGGTAATAAGCTCCCTGTGAAACAGGTTCCTAAGTGGAAAAATCTGCACATCTCCAGATTAAATCAATAACAATTAAGAATTCTTTGAAATCTAATTGGAAAAGCAGCTATTTTGATCAGCACCATGATGTTATCTGGAAATTGTATTTTGTTTATCTACAGCAGAATGTTTTCTTCTTTGTGGGATTGGTTTGCCAGCCTCAGACACATCCTTTGATCTCTGAGATGATACAGTGAACTGAAACATGGGGGCAATCAGAGGGATTATCACGGGATGGAGAAATCATTTGATCTATTTTTAAAAGTAATTTTTATGAATAACTTTGGGGGTTGGTTATCATTAAGAAAGGAAGAGACGTCTCTCCCATCTTTAGCAGTGTTATATTTCTGTGAAGAAGACTGATTCATGTAGTTAATAATACTTAGCATTTATATAGTGCTTTCTAACTTCAAAGCACTCTACAAATACTGCTCACTAATACTGCACACAAAACTTCTGTGTTATTACTTTCAAGGAGGGATGAGTCTGTTTGATGTCTCTCATATTCCTGTGGATGGTTTTCCATTCAGGGCCTTCTTTAGCTTCCTCAGGTTAACTGGGACAGAAAACCCCAGAGAGAGAAGAAAAAAGACTAAAGTTCTGGTCAAGAATACAGTGAGACTCTTTCAAGCACATCATCTGAAAAATCTCGTGCTCATCTTCAGAAGGCCTGCTACACCTTGCAAGGACTATCCTACCAAGTTAACTGAGTTCCTAGTGCTTATTGTAAGGACAGAACCCTTGTCTGAAGATATCTAGCAATAACAATCCTCAACAAAAGAAAGAAAGAAGGGATCATAAGAACTCAAGAACAGAAGATATACCGTGCTTTGTGTGAACCTATCCGATATTTGAAACAAAACAGAATCAAGACCTTTGAATGAACTTAAAACTCTAAAAGGTTGGTGAGGGTTTTTTGGTTTTTTTGGTTTTTTTACCCTTGAACCTAGTTTCCTTATAGTACACATTCATGCCAACAAATAGCAGATGGTGATGGCAGATATGTACTAAAGCAGCTAAAACTGTGTTCTTTGCAGGAGCATCTATCATGCTGATAGGGCTGAACAGTGTGTACTGGCAGCAATGTCTGGTCCATGACAGGAAGGGAAGATCAAAACCTTTCTCAAGATTTCCCTGGATGTTATTTCAAGTCGCTCTACAAACAAAGGTAGAATTGGTCCTGTGGTGCCTGGGCACTGCTCAAGGCAGGAATGCAGCTGTGTTAGTCATGTGTCTGTCCTGAAAGGGTGGCTTGGAACAGGCCAGCATCAGGGCTAGAAAGGAGGGACCCTGGGTTCATGATGCTCCCCTGCTCTGGCAGGGGGCCTCCCTCTCGTGGGGAGTTGAAAGCGGCTTTGCTGCCCTGACAGCTGCAGAGCCTGGCTGACCCAGTGCTTCTGCTTGGGCTTACTGTGGTGCAACCTTTCCTCCTTTCCAGAAAGGTCCCCTAAGAGGTTTCTGAGTCTTCAGGTCTTTGGATTCTATCTGGTTTACTGCAGTCAGCTTGACAATGTTTCTTGTGCACAGCAATCTGTTTACCAGGAGCTGGCATAAGACCCATTTTGGAAAGGGTGCTAAGTCTGTCATGGATAAGAAAGAATTAAGGGAAGCTTAAATGTCCAAGGAGCTCATCAAGAATTACAGTTGCCCTGCCCTCTAGGAGATCACTCCATCTGTGCCAGCATGGACGTTTGAGGGGGTTTCAGATGCTAAGATTTATCATCCCAGTCTCTCAAAACTTCAAGTGGCACAGACCTTGCCCTTCCCAGTCATTTTCCTTCTCCAAATACTTTGGCACAAGACTACAGGGTAGGATTATCTTACAGGAAGAGCAGGTAGTCTGAGAGTCACAAGTCCTGAGCTCTGAGCAGATCTGTCTCTGGTTTGCGGTGTGGTCTCAGGCCAGTTGCTGAGTGCCTGGTGTTGGGGGAAGCTGGACACCCACATCTCCCGCTGGTCCCAGAGCTTAGTACCTTGTTTGGTACATTGTTTGGTACCTTGTAACCAAAAATCTTTGACTGTCTGGATTCTTTGATGTCTGTAATGAAAAGATGTGATTTCTCATACCTACCTCCATGGGGTATTGTGCCACTTTACTGATATTCATATGGCACTGTCAGATGTAAACACTGTGAAAGAAACTACAGTAACCCCGTTATGTTCCTCTCAGTGCTGGTGTAGCACAAAGCCTTGGCTTTGAGGAATTGGCCAGATTTTTCTCTACAAACCTCCAGGCACCTCAGCAAGATGATCTCTCATATTTGACAGAGCTGGCTTTCTCCAGGCATCCTGGCTGGTGATTTACATGGCCTTTTTTGTAGTGATACTCATTTTCCTCTATTCACACTGCCTACTGATGAGCTGATTTGAACTTACCTCTTGCTCATAGGTTCAGTCTCTTGTTCAGTCCCTTTGCACTCTTTTATCTGATTGCTGAAGTGGAAACTGGGCCTTGCTCTTAGGCAGAAGCAAAGTCACAAAGCAGCACCAAATCCTGGCATGCAGGTCCAAGCTTTGAATAATGCAAGTGTGTTGGGCTCTAATAGAAGAGAAGGCAGACCCTGTGCCTGCAGGGAGCTCAGCCAGATCCAGCATTTTTCATAGATGCCCCATGCCTTCATCAGTATGCAGATCCATCTGCGTTGCTGAGATATCTGCATAGTACAGACAGGGAGTGGGGGAATACATTTATAAATAGGATCACTTCATCTTTCCCTTTCCTGCTGTCCCCACTCTCCTTTATTCCCTACTGATGGAGGTACTTCACTGCTGAGTGCTGCCAGTCACACCCTACCTTTATACCTGCTCTCATGTCCCTAAACTTCTTTGCATTGCAAACATGAGAGGAATGGATGGAAGGAGAGGGAGGGTTGGGCTCCAGTGGTGCTAGGACTCTTAAAGTAACTTTTACCATTCAATTAACAATGACAGGTACTAGAAATGATAAGAGTCTGACATTAGAGTGCCTGCCTGCTATTTAAAATGGGTGTTTTTTTAATTCAATACCTAAATTCTTAGAAAGGTTGCACACGATCTACCTACCTGCATAGCACAGCAGCCTGCACCAGAATACTTCAGAACACCAAGTGCAGCTCACTCTTCCTGCTCACTGTGCTAGAAGGTTGTTGAATGTTGTATGGTCACAGAGAAATTAAACATTGCTCCTACTCATGCTTACTCACAAGAGAAGCTGTTGGAGCTGGAGTCACACTGAATGCAGCAATCATGTTAGTACATCACAGTAACAGTTGCTTGGAAGAAAAACACAGGGAAAAAAACCCACCAAAAAAAAACCAACTATATGAGACAGAGCTCTTTTGCAATTGGGTTAAAGTTTTTTCTCCTGGCATCTCAGTGTGATTTTCTGGAAGTCAGAAGAATTCCAGAATCCCAATTTTTTATTCCTGTGCCCCAACACATGAAAAATCTCTAGTGAAGTTGTCCCACGAGCTGTTGTGGTTTGGTTCCACAGCTTTCATGTGTGTTTTTTTCTTTCCTCAAGCTCACACCAAACACCCTTTGATAAACAGATTTGTCCTTGTTTTTCTGATTGTAGATGTAGAAACTGAACTTGGCTCTCTGGCATCAGAGAACCCAACCCAATCTCCTTGGGAGAGACCAACATCAAAAAATTTTTAAAAGTCACATTTTCCACTTTAATTTTTTTTTCTTGTTAAGGAAGTAATAGAGGAAATTCTACAAATTCCATCATTTGTCACTGAGGATGTAAATGTTCACAGATCATTATCTGTGCTGGATAGATAGCAATGCTTTCAGAAAGTTACTTTTGAACAAAAGATGAAAAGGACACTGAAGGAATTTAGCCTCTAGACAGATGACTGACAGATTTGTCAAAAACCAAAAGGTCACGGCAAACACTTGGGGCAGTTCTACTATTTCCCCTGGAAGATAGATGTCCTTGTAATTGTTAAGTGATGCCTCTTGAAACACATACTTTGTATACATCAACCCATACAGCCAGGAAAGCAAGGGAGAAAAGCAAGTGTCACATGGACACAAGTGTGGAGAAACTCCATGGATTGCTAGTACAGCGGCAGTGACAGTTCAGTGGCAGATCTGTCCCTGGATCCTGTTATGATTCAATGGGAAAAAACCTGCTCTGAAAGGCTTTGAGAACAGCTTTGTGTGAGATGAGATTTTCTCCTTTGGAAGACAAGTCCATCTCCCAGGACCTTCACAAGTGTCCAGTGCGACAGATCAGCAGAACTTTTTTCTCAACTACTGTCTCCCAAAATGTCCATGAAGAAACTGTTCCCACTGGCAAAGAGCTGCTGACCTCAGCAAGGAGTCTGGGGCAGCAAGATGAGCTCGCATTAGACAGGGAGACAGTCCATTCCCAAAATTATTCCCCCAAAAGAGAGGGGCACAGATTGTCCCTCACAGTCCATCTAACTCAAATATAATGCTGCAGAACATTGTTTTGTACCCAGCAAGGTACTTCTTACCGAGAGAAAGCTCAATGAGACACTCTAGTCAAGGTGGCCTTGCAACACGTCCCTGGATGTCAAGTGCCCAAAACTGTTCTGGATGGGGTTATCTGGCAGAAATCAATGCACTGCCTGGTTTCCAGCCCAGGAAAAGAAGAGAAAGCAGGCACAAGCAATCTAAGAAGGCACAAGCCAAGGCACACATGAAGGGATGGTAAGATGGGAAGTAGAAGAAATCTGAGAGAAGAGGATGGGATAGGCAAGCAATAACAGGAATAGGAGATAATGGCAATAGATGCAATAAAGATGCAATACTGGAGGTCTCAGGGGAGAATTTAACCTAAGGGATCCCACTGGATTGTTGTATCACAGCTCATGAGCTTCAGCCCTCCTGCACTCTTGTGTGTCTGCACTGCTCCTCATGTTCCATCCCTGTCTGGGTTGCCTTCACCTTGGCTGATGGAAGTCACCTCAGCAGCCCAGCTGACCATGAGCTCACTGAAGGACATCTGCAAGGCTCTGTGTCTGGTCACTGTACCAGAAAAGGTACTGCTGTCTGGGTAGACCCAGAGCAGAGTGAGTATAAACTCAGGGTGTGTGCTGAACACCCCTACAGCTTGTGCCTAGCATGACAAATGCTTCCTAGAGGGGCCAGCTTTTGCTCCATATGTGTTTGCAGGGCACCCAAACTGCGTTTGCACAGATTTACATCCAGGAAAACACAAGAATAAGAATGGCAGTCTTGGGCATTTGCACTGCAGGCTGACACTTGCAGGATGCAACAGATGGGCTGGCTGCCCATACACTGCACAGCCTGCATGTGCTCACTTCTGACAAACCCTGATGGAAAAAATGGCAGTCCTGTGTCAAGACCAAGCACAGAGAGAGATGTTGTGGTATTTGATAATGCTCTGCATTAAAAAGTGCTTGTGGACATATAAAGTAATATAAAACCAAGTCTTTGAGTCTTCATATACAGAAATTTGGACATTGGCAGTGCAGAACTGTGGCAGTTTTCCCAGCTGACGCTTGGCTCTGGAACAGCAATTCACTCCATCAGCACAATTGCTACTCTGGTAGTTCTGCCCATGCACTTTCTCAAGCATCAAAATCCAGCACAGACACACCCTGACACTATCCCTGCGAAGCAAAGCAGCCATGATATGAAGATTTAGTTGATAACAGGCTGTCACGTCTGAGCAGAACTTTAGGACTTGCTGACACACTGCTTTAAGTCTACCAGTACATTTTCTGGTTGGTAGCCAGATCTCACAACTTTGTAGTTGTCACAGTAAGATAGACCCTACAGATCAATCACCTTGCTTGGCAATGTCATGTCAGATTGGGATGACAGTGGATTTCATCAGAACCTGGTGTGGGTGCTTTTGTCACTTACTTCACATATGGAAAATCTCATCTATTTTTGCCAAAATTTCATGTGGATGATCTAGGAAGGGATGAGGAGGTGTAGAAGGGGAGAGGTGTGATAGCAGTGTCAGTCTGTCCCATTTCTAACATTTCAAAACAAGGGATTTTCATTTCCTACTCTGTGCTTAGTCCTGACCAAAAAAAAACAAACAAAAAAAAAACCCCAAAAAAACTGCAGTATATTACAAATGGAAAATCTGAACTAAGATGTTGTGTTCTGAAAAAAGTATTTTCATTCACATAACTTATCAATATTTTGGTTGGGTTTCATCTTGACTTGGAACAAGCCTAGACTTCAAAACTATATTTCTCCCTGAAACAAAGTTCTCATGGTGTCCTCTTGAAGTGCCAAACCAGCGTGGGCTCAGGAGGATGGCACTGCCAAGAGCACAGTTGCTGACTCCACTTTTATGTCTTGTGTGTCAGAATGTTAATTTTAATTCTTGTACAACCCCTGAATATTTCATGGGCTAAACTAAGGGGGTGTGGGTACAGATATGAGATTTCTGTTATGCCAAAATCAGGTAAGATAGAGGGTGTCAGAAGTCAGGGTAGCTGGAAAGCACCATGCCCACCACTAACTCTCCTCATTGCCACCTAGGCAATCCTGGACATATTAAACTCCAGGGAAGTGAATAAAGTAAGTGGAGAAGCAAGCAGTCAGCCAAGAGGAATAACCTTGACTGATGAACAACAGGATGTGTGCTGTCCTTTCATGTGGAACAAAAGGCAAACATGAGACTTCACCCGTGTTCTTTCTGCCTGAAAAACACTTCTGATTGCACACTGCAGAGGTGAAGTTAGAAGTCAAACACAAGCCCTCAGTCTTCTTTTTTGCAACCACAATCAGACAACAGACAGAAGGGGATAAAAAATGCAAATGTAGAGCCTTGCTAGAAGGATCTTAAATACAAGGAAGGGACTGTAGACACTTTGTAATTTTCATGTCCTCTTGGGTGTTTGGAAAGGAATTGCTGGAGGGAGAATATATAAATCCATGAATTACTGAGTTTGTGTTGACTTAGACTACCCAAGCACCTCCTCCCTTTTTTTCTCTTTTTTAATTTCTTTTTTTTTGAAGGATGTGTGTCATTGTTTGAAGTCAAACACTGAACAAAAATAGATATAAGCAAATCAAGAGATTTGAGTAATGGCAAGACTCTCCAGATAAGTGATGGTGTACAACACTGCAAGTCTCAGAGCCCATCATGACCTGATGAGAATCAGTCAGCAGCCCACAGAGACACAACATGATATTGCATTAACCAGAATAACCAATAGGCCAAACTGGATGTAGGAGGGATCTTGGTCCACTTTTTCTCTTGCTTGCTTACAGCACTGGAGTAAGATCTGCTTCTAAACTTAGTTTCCAGCTGGTGTCATTATTTTATTGGCTTTTCTGCACCTTTTTATGTTTCCCTGATTTTGCTCAGAAATGTTACCTTAGGATCTGCTCCACTCAAGCACCTATGTTCTAGGGGAGGAGAAAAAAAAATAAAAAGTCATTTCTGATGAATTTTAATTTCTGAATGGAAAGCTAAAAATAATTCCCAACTAGCTGTAATCAAAGCACAAGTATAAATCACACATGATTCACAGTTCAGCATCCAGTGGGAGTTTCTCAGGAGGGATTGCTTCCCCAGGGCCCTGGTTTTCAATGTGACACTGATGTGTTTGGCTTCTCTCCCACTTCTGTAGAGCATGAGTAAGATTCCAGCCTCAAGACTACAAATTCACTTGGGATGTTGACATCTGCAATCAAACTGAATGGTTTAAAACGGTTCCCTTCCTCCCCATAGGAATTCATTTATTCTAGTCTGTGGTAGGTAAGATATCTTTCCCTGTTTTGGCTATTACAAGAAAATAACAATAAAACTTTTACTTTTGCTTCTCTTTCCCCTTAAATTTTCTACGTGCTTTGAGCTCTGATGGACTTGAGAATTCTCTGCTAACGCAGGCGCAGGAACATCTCTGTATCTGTACCCAGAGATTTCCTTTCCTTTCCCTCCACATTTCACTATGTGTCTCGGGTATTGTTCTACTTTCTCAGTTGCCAATGACTAATTTAAATCGTCCCAGTTTTCAACTCCCTCCTGGTAGCCTCCCCCAGTGATCCCAGAGGAATTCCCTGAGACACATCCCTTCCTTTCTTTTTCATACTCTGTCTCCCCACTCAATATCTAATAATTAATGTAAATTAATTCATCAGTATCAAAATAATTTTGAGGGGGAAGGAGGATCTGACTGATCATGCGGATAGCTCTGGGAAAATGTTTTTTCTTTAAATCTGTATATCCTGCAATGCACCACCTAAAAACTGCCTTAATCAAGACTGTTCACATTAGCCAGTGATACTTAAACAATCTTAAGATAATCATTTTCAGGTGAACTGCATTTTCCAGGCAGTAACCATAAGTCACTTCCTTCAGCTCAAGCCTAGAAGACCATTTCTAACCCTTAAACCTAAAATAATCTTCACTTATAAAACTGCCCCTTTAAAAGAATACAATCCCTTAAAATGACACTTTCCACAAGTGTGTTTCCACGTGTTCGATGCAGCAGTATGAAAACAAAGATTGTTTGCTGATGAATCTTTGGCATTTGCCAACCCTGAAGGTGTGCAGTTGCCAGAAAAGGGTTTCTCTGAGGCACCTGGGATGCCACAATCCCTTTTCCCCACTGGCATCACTGCTACGACTAAGAAGTTGTTCATTTATTACACAGAGGTTCATCTATTTCACTATCTCCTCTGGTAGTTTTAAGTTGTTCTGTATTCAGATTTTATGCTGCAGATATATCGGGCTTGATGAATGCAGACAGGGATTTTATTTCATTATCTTAAAGTATTCAAATTACACATGCACAATAAATATTGACAGGCAGGTGAAAGGAAGACTTCACTGCATCTCACAGCAAAAGTTCCAATGGCAGAAGGGAGTGTGTAGGGTGGGTGTGAAAAGCACAGCAGAAAGCCTTGAGTCTTTGACTGGGGCACTGAGTGGGAACTGATGCTGCTAAACCCCTGAAGAATCATGCCCTGCAAATGAGCCATCCTCTCCTTAGATCCATCTCCAAGATCCTTTGGGGGTGTGGGATCTTTTCTGTTTCTGCACTCATTAGCAATACCAAGGGACCAGGAAGTAATTGCATAAATTCTCTTGCTCATATTTTGGTACTGTTTCACTTTAATTGGTACTAGAAAATAAAAAGGGAAACATAAGATAATTCAGCCTAGAAAAGACCTCAGGAGTTCTGTAACCCAGCCTCCTACTCAAAGCAGGGTCAGAGGTCAGAGGTTGTTTGGGGCTTTATTGAGTCAGGCCTTAAAGACCTCCAGGGATGGAGAATACACAACCTCTCCAGACAACTTCTGTTTCCAAAAGCTCACCTTTGCTTGCAGTCTTGCATCTGGTATAGCTGCAGAATTTTTTTTTCCCTTTCTTTTTTCTCTCTCTGTTCTTGGTTTTTTTTTGGTGNCTTTCTTTTTTTTTTTTTTTTTTGGGTGTTTTTTTTTTTTTTTTTTTTTTTTTTTTTGGGTTTTTGTTTTTTTTTTTCCAGCTCCTGGAAGCTCCAAATAGTCAAATAACATTTTCTAGTTGAGGGCCTTAAGCAACTTGCAGTCTACAAGCTGTCATTGACTTCCAATGCTGGGTTTCCAAAAGCTGTCCTACTCCAAGACCTGGGCAGCCCCCACTCCCTGATGTGTGCAAGGTCCTGTCTGAGGTCCTACTGTAAGTCTGAAGGCACACGTGGCTCAGATTTGCTGCCTATTTTGTAGTCAAGAAAACCCATGTGTAGAGAAGTTTGTGATGTAAAGGCTGGCAGTGTAAAGTCACTAAAAAAATGGGAATTTCCATTCACTGCCCTCAGTGCCATTCTCTACATTACCTCTCTGGTTGTCTATGCAAACTTCAGCCCAAGTCTGCTTTTAATGGAGTGGATTTATCCCATATGGGATCCACAGTCAACTCCTTAGCTGCCACTTGCTTTTATTGCCTCATCTTTTTTAATGTATCTATTTAAATTTACAGTTAATTCGTAGATCTTGTTCCTAATTTTGATTCTGTTCTCCACAAAACCATCATTCCCTGCTTTTCAAAGCTTTTCTTCACCGTGTTCTGGGCTGATGCGAATCAGACCAACTCCAAGACGCTGCCAGGGGCAGCATCAGGGTTTGCATTTTTATGTGCAGTTCTGAAATCTGGCAATTAAGATGCCAACAGACAAAGTCCTGCCTCTGGCAGCCCCTTTGCCCTTCACAGCAAGACATCTGAGCTGCTCATCCATTAGGCTCCTCATCACTGCAGCCATCAGCATCACACTTTATGGAAACTCACTGCCAAGTCTGCTTTCCTTAAAATTCTGCCCTGTGGTCCTGGTGCTGTTTGAAAAGCAGTTTAGTTATTGGTGAGTGGGATGAGGGTAAAGTAGGGCAGTTTGGGGAGGGAGGAAGGGGGAAGTGAACTGGCAGTGATAACCTCATCAGCTTCTCAAGATAAGTCGCTTCCTCTCATCGCTCAGGGTCCCAAATCACAGAGGAGCACCAAAGGAAATGCAAAACTTCTTCACCAGAAAGGGCCCTTCCTTTCCATGGCACAGCACTGCTGCCCATGTCCATGTAACAGGGGTCTCTGTTATGGGAATATTTCTACTCTGTGAGGAAATTCACTAACAAAATTTATTTCAGATTGGTAAAATATAAGGTAGATATTCCCACTGAAAGCAAATTTCTATTTCCTCCCCAAAATACCTTTATTTGGGGTGATCCACAAACTCCATTTGAGACAGAAAATCAACATTTTGTTTTCAACATCTTTATTACGTGCCATGAATTACTTTAATTCACTTTTCTTTGTTTCATAAACTTTCCCTTTAGAAATTTTTCTTCCAAAAAGAGAGAAAAATGTGCCCTGATATGACTGGCATTTTATGAGTTTTCTCCAAAACGAAATCCTCATTAGCTGATCTAATTTCTATAAATATTTTATCTTAATGGAATCATATATTTCAAAAGGAACATGGTTCTACCCCATGTCTTCTGATTTTCACTGTACTAGTTTAAAGATGGTTATTTCAGGCTGCTGTGAGAACTTCGTTGGATTTTGCTATAACATTTTCATGGACCACGTAATGCCAGCCACAGGTAAATACAATGGGAAATGCCTTACTGACCACATTTGCCACTCCAGCCTCCTCATGTGTTTTTTGCATAATAGGGGGGATATGAGCTGCTTTGATTTCCAACAGGTATCCAAACTTTGCTTGAAGTGGGAAGGTTTAATTTGTGTGAATTCTTGGAGCCTCATTCCCCACACGGAGCCGTGCACAGCTCTGGCCACGTCGCTGTCGCCAGCGCCAGCGGGGGCTCTGTGAATCACAGGGGCCCCCACAGCGAGCTGAGAACGAATTTCCCCCTGAGCTGCCTCTTTGAAGTGCTGCTCCAGCACAGCCCTCACAGGCCACGAGCAGGCTGACATTTTGTGAAGCTCCTGTTTGGCAACCAGGCTTGAAATAACAGCAAAGGAAGATCTTTGACCCTGGCTGATATTGCATATGACTAGATGCACTTCTGAAAATGCAGAGTTTTCACTGGCACGATATGGGAGAGGAAGAGGCAAGACAGAAAGAAACTTTTAATAAAGAAAAGCACAGGTATTTGTTTTAAAAATACTGCATGGGAAAGAACATTGCTTGTTTGGCTGAGTTCTAGTCCTGAATCTGTTTGCTGTGACATTTACTGTTAAATCACTACCAGATTATCTTCACTATTTAAGGAAAAGCTAAAATCCACTTGTTTTATCTCAGGGAAATTAGTTTGAGGGCTGTGAGGTTGAACTCAGTATGTTCAGCTTGTAAAACTACTGTCCTTTTCCAAATTTTCTCTTCTTTATGTTGAAGCTGTTACTGTTTGTAGCCAAAAATTACATGTTCTCCACCCCCATTTCAGCACTGTTATATCTATGCTCTTCAACCACAACTAGCTGAAACAACTCTAATCACCTATTTTTACTGTTTGAGTTAGGGAATGTTCACAGGACTCATTTTACCAGAAGAGCTGAAATGCTTGCAGAGAGGGAAAAGGGAAAGGGATACAAATTCAGAGCTGCAAAATAGCAGCTGAACATGATAATATCATCAGCTGGCAGAGGTGGCTGCACACTGAGCATCTGTCTATAGCCTAAAATGACTGTTTTGTTTGGGGATTTGTTTCTTTGTTGGTTGGAGTTTTGGTTTGTTACGCTGCAGGATCACTCCTAACTGCTAATATAATTAAGAAAGAGACTTCAGAAAAAAGAACACTAAGTCCTATGGTTTTTAATTCCCCATTGGGTTTTAGGAAGAAGTAGTTTGTGGCAAACAAGGAAGACAAACCTGAATCCTTTGCTGCATCCTTCCTCCTGTTAAAGAAGATTTGTGATTCTTCATCTAAATCCAAGAACTTTCTATGTGGCCCTGGTAAGTTACATAAGCTAAACTTTTCACAATTTGATGTCTAAAACTAATCCTTTAATCCATATTTAGGATCCTGTAATTAACTCGTCTTAAATGTTATCTGCAGGTGCTCAGACATACTGAAAAATTGATAAAGTGAATACTTATTCTTACTTAAGGCATCCAAATTTGAATTTTTCGACCATAATGACTGCTCCTAGGTGTTAATGAAGACTTTCAGATATTGAAGGGTTCTTCTGATTAAGAAATTTTAAATCACACTTCTCTGTAACTGCTGAAAATCATGCTTCAAGCACCAAAAGAAGTCCAAAGCGGCAAGAAGCAAATTCTAGCAATCTTTTTCCTATTCCATGACAGGCGTTTTTAGTCAATCTTCTTTTTGCAGTGTTTGGGAGAACCTCTCTCCTCCCATGAACTCTGTATAGGGCTGGGTACACATATGTTTAACAGGGAGAGACTTGCTGAAGGTCATGGCACCAGAGATGGGGGGAATAAGAGCTGTCTATACAGAGATTCTGGCTGAACTGTTGGGAAAACAAGCTTGTCCTAATAGCTAAGGTGAACAAATTTAACTCTTGTTCTCTGCCTCGTGGATTACAGCTACAGAGAAATTTTTTTCTGAGAAACTTAAGCTTTTCAACAAGCTCCCATTAGTTAAGAAGTAGCAATAGATTCCCACCTGTCCAAATGGTCCAAACACTCCTACCTCCTTTCCCATCTGTCTCCCTCCTCCTAAGGTTACCTGGATTGTTTTCCTTTAATGGAGGAGTAACTGTGGGATTTCAACGTTGCCTAGTAAGTGGGAAACAAAGGGGAAAACAGACCTGTAAAGCAGGATAAAATAAGTAAAGCTGTTGTGTTTTCTTTTATCAGACTCTTCTTAAGGTTTCTTCCTTCCATTTCTATTACAGAGGCACCAGCCTGACAATCCCTGCCAGATGATTTAGGATGAGTAATGAGGGTCTTGGTTACTACTTTTCTATGGACTGATGCACAGGATCTCTCAGGGGGGTGGATTTTGGGGTAGGAAGAGCAAGGTGAAATCTCAGAGGCTGCACTCCTAAGCACTGGCCATTATCTTTTTCCCCAGGGCTGAGCCTTAGGACTAGGAGCTGAGGGACTGGTGTGTCACAGGCTTTTGTTTCTGGAACAGAATTTCTCCAAGTGGCTGATAACGGGCTCAGTCTATTCTGTGAAGGATGTCTTTAGAGCCTGCCCTGATACATTTATTATAAACAAAAGCTACAGAATGTTAAATTTTGTCTCTAAAAAAATGCTGTTCTGGCTATTCAGATAAAAACAGGTTTGGCTTGGGGTCTTTTAGATGCAGAGCTGCCTTTGCTGTAGGAATTCTCACGTATTAAGGAAAGATCAATACCACAGCTAATGGCCTAAGGTATCAGAAAACCTCACTGGAGGAAATGAGAATGTTGTCTGGAAACCAGATGATGATAATCCTCAGGATAAATGGATTTAGAGATTTCCGAAGCTGTTTTAGTAAACAGAGGACAGACTTAGGCAGTTATTTCAACAAGTTCCTTTACAAAAGGGAAAGAGATTGCCATTTTCCTGTTTGGTTTTAGTCTTGACATTGATGAGTTGCAGCGAATACTTATTAACCTCTTAGATGCAGAACCGACCTTTTAATAAAGCAACTTCTTCTTCTTTACAGAGAAATCTTAACACCAGTTATTTTGTCTTGCAAACATTGTCCTTGCACATGCTGTTTACAGAAGCTGGCAGAGAGCCATTGGTTTCCCTGGAGTCGAGCAAAGGCAGGTGGAAGACTAGTAAAGGACTCAAGGCAGAACTCAGACAAGTACCAAGAAGCAGAGGTGCCTTGACTCTGCTCTGGGTTCATGGCTGTGAACCAGCAAGAACCAGAGTAGAGCAGTGTTTGGCGTGGTCAGTAAGTCCATCAAACAGCCCTGGTGCCAGGGTCAGAGGTCTATTCAGCCCACCCAACCTCATTCATCTTCTCTCTCACCACCCCTGCAAACACCTCTTCCCCTTCATAGCCTGGGTCATCTCTTCCCCTGTGATAGCTATTTAATTATTTAGTTCACATGTGTTACATTTTTTATGTTTACTGCTTCCTCTGTGAGGATAAAAAACCCCAAATGCAGCCTCTGAGATCTGCGAGCTTGTGGTTCTTCTGCAGCTGCTTAGCAATGTGCTCTGCATTGCTCACTGTTCTTTCCTGTATTTTCTTTCCTGTTACAGAGGGCTGAGCTTAAGTGTTTCATTTTCTCACTCTTTGAATAGAAGCATTTAATCTGCTTTTCAGGTTTTCAATGGATTTTGGTGCATCAGCTAAACTCCCCAGGCTGCGTGCAGAACCAGATCATCAAAAAGGTGAAACACAGAGATTTAAACCACTCTAAGTGCTAAAGCAGTTACCTTGCAGTCAGAGCAGGGTCAGCTATGCCCATTGATTCTGCCCAGAGGAGCTGTGGCCGCCCCATCCCTTGAAGTGTTCAAGGCCAGGTTGGATGAGGTCGAAACAAGTCTAGTGAAAGGTGTCCCTGCCCATGTCAGAGAGGTTGGAACAATCTTTAAGGTCCCTTCCAATCCAAACCATTCACTGGTGCTGTGACATGCTAGATTTGGTTCAGCACTGCCATTTTCCACATGTACCACATCCTGCTTCTCACATGGTTATTGGGACAGTAATAACCCACCCCTCTGTCCCATGGGGCCTCATTTTCATCAGCCACTCTGTCTGAAAAAATTAATGTGATACTCTTAAACTGAGAGCAGTTACATCTTGCCCCACCTAGTTTTTCATCCATTTTCTCTGCTTGAGAATTGTAGAAAGGACTATGTGCATGGAAACTCATCTGCTTTTTCCCAGGTGTCTCTGTTGGTCTAATAAATGATATTACTTCTCTACAGTAACTTTTCCTTTCACACATCCTTAAAACTTGGTAGTTGTAAGAATACTATCACTACAATATGTTATTATAGCTATTGTATTTCTGACTGAGCCGTAAAATCAAGGATCTTACAGTCATTAAAAATCCCCCAACACTCCTCACGAAAATAGACATGTTAGTTCAGGTTCCCTGGCCCAGTGAGCACAATCTTTACATAATGTTTCAGCTGAATTGTGGCTCCCTTTACGTTCAGTTGTAACTGAGGGTTGTTAAACAGCTGCCATGATTCCCCATGCTCCCCCAAGAGACCAAGCTGCAGATGAATTATAGATGTAACACAAGCAGTCTTTCACATGCGTCACCCAAAGCCTCTTACGTGGGTCAGAATCATACGGTTATTGTCCTGCCAGATCACTGAAACAAAATCCGTGGGCTTTGTGAGGCAACCCCAGTGTATTGATTGCTATAAAGGAGACAGAGAATCTTTGACTTGAGATAAAAAGATATCAGACATCTGTGATTAACGATCAGCAAAACTTGAGTGTTGTAGAGAGAGCTTTTAATTGATTCTGTTAATGCTCCTCTCTGTCTGCATATTTATGCACCAGATGTGCATATGCAAAGTGTTTTGATGTGCAGATGCCACGTGTGACCATAGATAGAATCTGTGAGAGGAATATGTAGCAGGGCTACAAGAGTCCCCACACACCGGGGGTCTGGCTGCTGGCTCAGGGGACCATCTCAGTGCCAGCCCATGGATATCTCAGGCTGTGTCATCCCGGATCCCCTCACTGGCCTGATCCTTATCCCCANAAAGAAAACAGCAAGAGAGGGGTGGAAGGAGAAGAGAGGGAAGGCAAAAGAAAGCCAGAAGAGGAGAAGAAGGAAAGAAGAGGGAGAAAAAGGAGAAATATAGAGAAAGAACTACAGAATACAGTGTAAATATGTTCTTACAACTACAATTAAATGTAGACTCCTCCAAAAGAAGAAACAAGGAGATGACAGTGAGGACTGAAGCTTGGACTCTGTCCAGATGCTCAATTGACTTTGTCATTCTTGTCCTATTTTGACCTTTCCATTTTTCAAGGGTAATTAAACACTCCA
The DNA here is from genome assembly GCA_013400635.1 of Hypocryptadius cinnamomeus. Taxonomy (NCBI): domain Eukaryota; kingdom Metazoa; phylum Chordata; class Aves; order Passeriformes; family Zosteropidae; genus Hypocryptadius; species Hypocryptadius cinnamomeus. The sequence goes on along the minus strand of VYZP01018822.1, from coordinate 76,013 downwards.
GCTTCAGATTGGATCTTGCTTCAACTAGTGATTCACCTCCACTGACAAGGTAAAGAGCTGCACAGGAAAGGTCCAACCTGGCTGCCCAAACAGCCATGTCCGTATTGGTCTTATTTTATGTGAATATAATGCCACCAAATAATTAGCAATAAAAATACTGTGCAAGAGCTGTGTATGACATTAGGTTTGAGTAATTTGGTCTTTAACCCATCTAGCAGCTACTGTAGGATGCACTAAGTGACTGAAAACCATATATCTCATTACAATAAATATTTTATAGATGACATCTCAGCCCAAATCACCTTCCATGACATTGTTTTTAAATTCACTGACAGGTGATAGGGTGATTTCAGTGGCTGGTCATTGGAAAAGAATTCTTCTGTTGCCACGTTAAAATGAACCCATATTCATAACAGCCAGTGTTTTCATTTGGTCCATGTCAAACGTCAACAGTGCAATAAACTGGTGACCCTGCTTCAATTTCTGTCACTCAGAGGACGAAGGACCACTTCTTCCCCACCTTGGCTGCCTATTTACCATTTCTCACCCTTGGGCTGACGCCTACTTGTGAGAAAACTCTCACAGTGGACATCCTGCTATATTTGTTTTGTGGAGAGGCAGAAGAATTTGCTATTTAAGGCTGTAAATCTGGCATTTTCACAAGTGCTGAAATTCACACCTTTGCATTTCCTGCTAGATCCCTGCTATATAAGGTGAGCAAAGGTAACCACACTTGCTGATATTTGCAGTAGTCCTTCATCTCACTCCTGTTGGGACTGTTCCCATGCACATAAGTACTCTTCATCTCTGACGTCTGAAGGCATCTCTTTATCCATTCTTTTGTAGCTGTGAGTGACAAAGCATCAGAGAAAGCTTCCTAACTGTGAAATTTATTAGACAGGAGAGCCAAGTCCTCTGGGGGAAGTGTTGGAACAAAACTCCATCAGAGGAGGTTTTGGAGGGGATAAAACATTATGGAGGGAGGTGTAGTGTTATGGTCCTGCAGTGACAAGAGTTGAGCAGGTTCTTAAAACTACTTTTCATTCCCAAAAATAGGGCAGAACATGGGGAAAACCTTCCCCACTCATCAGGTGGGCTCCTTTGCCATTGTGCTACATGGCATTTTTCATTAAGTGTATGCTCTATCTTTAAATCACTCAGGATTCTCTCCACGCCCTCCAAGAAGGGGGATATCTGAGTGATTAAAGCATCTGGGTCATTCATTCAAGTACCTCTTCAGACCAGGAGTAGAAGGCCATGCTTCATCCTCCTGTAAAAGGGTCATGACTATTCAGACAATAGTCTCAAAGGCAATCTGAAGAGACGCTAACCAAAACATGTGAACATTTAACACACCTGATGCAACTGATCTCCTGGGCTCCTAGGAAAAGGTGAGGATGTTTTCTTCAAAATTAATAGATCTATTTGTACAAATATAGCTCAGTCAAAGCCAACCCATGATCGGTAGACTACCCCAGGGTCTCACTCTCTTCATGGCTAAAACCTTTTTTCTACTTTTCAACTTAAATTTATTCATTCTCAGTATTCTTTTGTTCTTTGGACAAAAATTTTCTTCAGACTGCTCTTGCTCTTCACTGGTGTGTAGCCTAGTGCCCATTTATAGATTGCAGTCGTGTTCTCTCGCCCTTAATTGTGTTAAAATTAACAAGCCAAGCTGTCTTGGTGTAAGACAGGCACTTCCATTTCCCAGATCACTGTTACGGAGAAAGCAATGAACAAGAAATGATTGCTTATTGGCTTTTTAAAAATAAGAATTAGTGACATTAGAGGAATTAAAAAGTATCGGTTTCCAAAGAAGAAGAAGCTGATGTTTCTCCCACATCTTGTGTCTGCAGAAATCCCTGCTGCTGCAGACATGCTGAAAGCCAGCTGAAAGAAGAGTAGAAGGTGGTACAGGAGGAAATCCAGCAGAGGAAACAGTTGTTGGAAGAAAGCAAAAGCAGAGATAATGCCTCTTGCTCAGGAAGTTTTAAATTGAAATTTGCTGAAGACTGACAGTGTTTTGGACAACTATTACTCATGCTTATACTATCTTACACTCTTTGTTAAGCTTTTACTCCTGCTCACCATCAGAAACCCTCTATTGTGCTGCAAATGCCTTTAGTCTGATTCTTTATGGCTTTTCTTGTCATAGCTAATTGTTTTTTACTGAATCTCTCCCAGTCTGAGTGCATTACTCTTGCAGGAGTTTAACTAGCATGGCAGTCAGTATTGCAGGTGAGTTTTCAGAAAGTCTAGTACTATTAAATTCTTCACTCTTCCCCAATGAAAATATCTTTCCTGACACAACAGAGGCTTATGTTAGACTCATTATTTCCCTGATCAGCTGCCATGTCTATGCCCTCTTCCTCCGATCAAGTCACATCTCAAACTATTTCAGAACGGCCAAAACCAGGTGAGTTTGGATTTTGAACAGTTGAACTTCATCCCACTGCTGCTTCTCCAACACTTGTGATCACTTTGATTTCCCTGTGTGATATTTCCACCTGCTTTGAACACCAGCCACCCCTGTGTGATCAGATGTTTGTTAATTTGTACGACCCTCTGGCAGCTTCCTCACGGGGTACTGAGGGGATGGAGTGTCACCATCACTCACACCCCCTGCCACCCACAGACTCAACACAGCCAACAGCCAAAACTGTGTTTTGTGTCAAAATTACAATTAGTCAAAAACAAAAGCCTGTGATGGCAACATTCAGGTTTCCTTGAAGAATATAGTAGAAGTAATTGCTCTGATCTGGGGAGTCCCAGTCCCTAAAAATAAATCTGGTATTAGTAACCTAGACTTCCTAAGTCAGATGGAAATTCTATTTTTGTCCGGTTTTTTCCTCTATATTTTTTGTTTGAAACTTTATGCTTTGCTAATTTTGTCTTAGCAAAGGTCAATTGTTGGAACCTCAGATTTTCATAGGCTACAAAACTCATTTCACACCTGATTTTACTACTTCCTAAACAAGCTGAAGCAGGATTTTTCATAACAGTACATATAAAGATGCCTTATAAAAACCAAAGCAAATGTGGCTTCTTTTATAGTATTTGCATTATTTTTGAAGCACCCTCTACTTATCTTTCCAGTTGGTTTCTAATCTATTTTTTAATCTATAACCCTAATAAACTTCTAACTTTACCCATATTTTCCCTTTGTGTCCTTCAAAACTATCATTAACCACATGCCTGAGTTATTTTTTGTCCAAAGAAAATGACAAGTTAAGTCTAATCAGTCAGTCTTTGCTCCTTCAAAGGCCTCCAGCTGTTGTTAAGTAATATCCCTTGTCACACCTTAGATAGCCCAACAGGCCAGGAAAAAAAACCAAAAAATACTTGTTATAACTACAATGATAAACAAAATCTGCTCTGAATCTACTCTAATTGCCTTCAGAATCCAACACAGCCCTTGGATTGACCTCTTTCTGGGGAAACATAACAGCCAGAGTAATTATTAAAGTATCAACCCAGCCTTAAACCCACATACAGATTTCCAGCTGAACATTAAATAACACTTGGTCTTTGAAAAATTGGGCGCTACAGTCTTCAATCAGCTTCTGTCCCTCATCAGCTTTACAGCACCAGGGAAATAAAGGACAAGAATTTCCTGGACACACGATGTCAGCAGCTGGAGCACTGACCTATGCTTGCAGAGGCTGTTGCCCTACTAGGCAGGGTACTGGCATTAAGGTTTTAAAACTGTTATCATTCATAGGAGTTCAAAGACTTTTCTTTTATTCCCATGAAGGTTTCTTTTACAGTGGGCTTTGCCTGCCATTTAAATGTTTTCACTCTGGATTTATTGCTTATTTTATCCGGTCTGCAGACGAGGTTTGTTTTGGGATTTTTTTTTTTTTTCAATATGAGTTTTTAAGCTTATTAAAGCAGCCACAAAATGTTGCACTGCATGTTATCCCAGAAAACATAAAATGTGTGATATTTCAGCTATGGTAGGGTTGGTAATAAGGAGACCATAAATTTAAAAAGATGAGTATTAATTTTAGACTTCATGCAATCTTTTGAGGAAGCTCTGCTAAACTGAAAGCACCATCTCCTGCTTCAATTAGACATATTAAATATTCCTTCTCTTTTGAAATCAATTTAATAATTAGATATGCTAAAGGATCAAACTGCAAGTTCCAGTTTCCCATAACCCTTTGCCATTACCAGCTGTTCCTTACAGATACTGGCCCTGAGATGAACGTTCAGGAGGGGTTTAGATTAGGGGAACATGCATGACGGTTTCTTCCTTGCTTGCTGCCACAGCTCATTCATTCTGTAGCCTCAGAAGAGACTCTGAGACACCACTCTGTACTTTCTGTCTCTCAGACCATCTCAATCAGCTCACCCAAGTATGAGAAGCTTTCCCAACAAGAGCCTTATTCAAGGCAAAGATTAGAAGCTCCCCAAGTTTGTTCCCTTTTCCATTGATCAGCGAGATTTTTGGAATGAGGAAAGCATTGTATCCATTTCCTAAGTTTTTGACTGACATCTCATTCTTGAAAATGACTGCATTCATCCAGGTGAAACTTGCAAGCACAGATGTTTGGGCACATGGATGTGTCTGCCCAGCAGCCAGGGTTGGTGTGAAGTCTCAACTTCTCTGTGGAATGCTTGTCTCTGCACAGACCTTGTCGAGGACACAACACCCCTGTCCTCAGTGTGACCGAGACCTCAGGAGAGGCTATGAGAGAGAAAATTCTTCTCTGCTCAATCCCATGCTTCTGCAAGGGAACTGCCTTCAAATAAATACATTGCTGCTGCTGAGCTCTATTCTGCAGAGAGTTTTGGGATGAAAATCTGTTAAGAGTTTCCCATACTGATTCTGGGTGTTATCTAGATGGAGGGGAGACATGGGGGAATCCCATATTTACACACAGGAGGACAGAATTGGCCTCTCTGATAAAACTGCTTGAGATTTTTAAAGCAATTGATGCTATTCTAAAATGAACAAATAAATTGAAGGAATATACTTTTGAGCTTTCTTATAGATGAGACAGAAAAAAATAAAGTGTTCCTCAGAAATGCCACACTATATTCAATCACATTTAAGAACAGGAAATCAGCCAGTGGCCTCCTCACTTACACCTAAATGTGTGTACACAGCTCCTGTTGAACAGGCTTTTAAACCTAGACAGAATAACAACCTTGAATTCAGGAGAACAACTATTTCTATTAACCACTGCAATAAAAAACCTGCAAACTTGGCAACACAGTTTCACTCAAATGCCTCCTCAATACTCACTGGCAAAACTACCCCCAGTATTACTCAGACATCATTATTTTATCATTGCAGTGTCTCTTAAACAGGCATCTTCTTATTGCCTCATGGAGGAAACTAATGAATCAAAGTATGGATGTTCTTGAAACAGATCTTTTAAAAGAAATATTAGCTCAGAAGGTACTGGTGGCCTTCTTTGGCCTAGAAGTTAACTCCTGTTTGGAAAAATATAAAAACTGAATATCATAATTAAGTCTTTAATTTGGGTTTAATGGAGGCCATTGTTTTGGGCTGCTGCATTTAACTATTAAAGAGAAACTTATGGAGATTTTAAATGGGATCCATTCTGCTGTCACACAGTTAGTAAAAATTAATAATTATTTACTTATCAAATAAATTTTGTGGGGAATTGGCACATAACAAGGTGATTGGAAGTTCCATTCAAAGATGAATTGGAATTTTAATAAATACTTTAATTGATGGATCGCCAGTGGTGGATGACCAATCCAGAATTGCAGTCTTGGTCACTGTACAAGAAGCAAGTAAATTCACATTTGAGGGTAAATTCTGAAACCTGAATCCTGAGCACTTTCCTTGTAAATCCCATTGCCTAACACATAAAACTAAAATTAAATGCATGAAGTCCAACTTGTTGAAGGACCAAGCATATTTAATCCCTTCTAATTTGAGCTACCATTTACATCAATCAGTCTTCTGGAAGGAAACTAGTTTGGAGTCACCTTCCTCATTTTGTTGTTCCTTAAAGGATTCTTTTAATTCAAGGGAAACTTCATGGATTTCAAAAGTAATGCCACTAGAGCTGCTATTATCTCTCTGAGCAGTAATACAAGCAAATACAGCCACTGTAAAAATAGAAAAATAATTCCTACATGCATCTCATGCTTGTTAAATCTCATTGTGGCATGCTGTGATTAATCTCTTGCACAGAGTTGTTTTTTTTTTTAATTCTCATTTAAGGATAAATATCTGCATTTCTTCATAGCAAATAAATAAGCTTTTGCACCACCTCACTTGTGACAGAAATTAAAAATAAGCCATGAATTGATAACAGTTTTGTCCCTCTACAGATCCCATGTCAGATAAGCTGACCATTCTTTTCACTCTCCATTTTTGTTTGATGGTTAAACTTATGTACAGATTGGTTTTCAATGGTTTTTGATTACATTTTAAGGACTAGGTCTAAAGCTGTTTCTGTGCATACAGGTTTTGATATCTGGAATGTGTTTTTTAATAAATATCTTCCTGCAAGTAGCCTGCCATCCTCATCTATTACTGCTTTTGAGTAGAAAACATGAAGTTTGCTTGAGTTCCTACATGCAGTCCCCTCAAATGAATGTTTTAAGCAAAAAGGAAGAGGAGATGAGTGCAGCTAGAGAGAGGAACTCATTTTTGCTGTTGTGGCATTCAGAAAAGTGCACTGGGCTGATATAGGGATGATGGTTACTATTGTTGTCTGTGTCTAATTACTAATCATGTACTCTTTGTTTAAGAAAAGGAAATTAAAATTTTCTTTCATCTTCTGCTCCTTCCTACTTAACTCCTACATGTCACTAATAAAGCATAATATTGCACAGTATTACCCCAGGGGTAAAAGTGCTGTTTCCCTTCTCCTAGCCCCATGCTTTGTTGCAGCTGTGCTGCTTTCCCAAATGAACATGCCAGACCTCTGGGATTCTCTCTGCTGGCTCTAATTCTGACCTCAGAGCCGAGTGACGAAGGCTGTGTCCTGACACCCACCTACAACAGGCTCTTCCAAAGAGCTGTTTAAGCCCCTGACAATGTGAGTCACTGGACAATCAGCAGGATGGCTCTGGGTAATGAATGCAACAAAATGCTGGCCCTGGTTCCCACTGCAGTTCGGGTCAGAGCCATGGGAGAAACCTGGGGTGACAGGGGAGAGGAGCAGCAGAGCAGCCTGGGTGACTGTACAGGCACCAAGTGACAGAGAGGAGGATCCTCCCTGCAGCCACCCTGAGAGGTGCAGCACAGCCCCACCAGAGTGGTCTGGAGGAGGGAGGTCTAAGAGGCTCTGCTGCATTTCCCTGTATGGTTCAGCAGTGGCACACAGGAACAAAGTCACTGTGGCAGTCCCAACCCTACTGAGGAGAAATTAGGAGCTGTTCATGGTGGCCCAATACAGGAGGTCACTTGACAGGTGTTTCTTTGCCATCTTCAAATTTGTGGCACTAAAAATGGCACTGAGTTTTTTTGAGGAAAACTCAAAGAGGAAGAAAAACAAAACTTCTGCCTCCTATCAATTTTCCTTACTCCTCCTTCCTTGAAAAAACCCTTTCTGAGCTGTGAATGCAGCATCCTTGGAGCCATCAGAAAGTTTTGCTAAATGAAGGACTTTAACAAAGGACTTTGTCAGGTAGTCACACCAGGCATAATATTTTCTTTAACAGATATGGTGATTGGGAATGTCACAAAAACTGCAGAGGAGCTGTGCAGTTTGCCCAGGCAGAGGACCAGCCAGGGGCCCTTGCTCTGAGCCTTTGCTTTGGCTGCCAGCCCAGGTGAGCGTTTGGTCCTGGGTGCTGGATGACTCTGCTGATGCCACCATAAATTCAGGAAGGGATTGCAGTTTTAGTGAGATTTCTGCTGGATGTTTGGTAAAGCACCATCCATAGCATTGCACAGCTTATGGAAATCTTTTCTCTGTATCACAGTCTCACTTATATGTTATTAATTTTTTTTTCCAGAAGATAAAACAAAGGTATCATCATTTGCTGTGAAAAAAATGTAGGTTAGAAATGTGTCTTGGAGTTTGTTTTTATTTCATGTTATTTCTCTTCCCTTTTAACCAGGAGGAAGAGTAGCCATGTGAGTTCAGCTCCTCTGCTCTCCTGTAATCTACCCTTTGATGTAACTAACTGGCAAAAACATATTTCTAATCAAATATAGTTTCTCATCCTTAATCAGCTCAGCTTTAAAATGCAGATCAATGAGATAAGAAAGAGCTGATTTAATTAGCCCAACCTCAGCAATGTTACAGCATATTCTCATTTACAGAAATAATGGGGAGCAAGAGGAAAGAGATTCATCATCATGAAAAGACTGGGGAAGGCAGAGGAAAGCAGGATATTTCCTATGTTAGCTAAGGGTGATTTTCATTCAGGCTAAAGAGCCAGCACATATTTTATGAGCCATTTAAATAACACTTAGGTCTTGTGCTTCGTCCCTTAGCCTAAGGATGAATTTCCTTCACTAAACAGCAATACCTCTGGAAATCATCACTTCTGGGTTTAATTGATGAGCCAGAGACAGTTCCCACCACTTGGTGAATAAAGAAGAGGAAGTATGGCAGGCAGGAGCATGGCAATAATGCACATTTATGGAGCTGCTTGGGAACACTCTCCCACACAAGTGCCAGGTCAGGCACTCTCACTGGAGAGGCTTTGATGGGAACAGCACAGAGTGTGCTCCCTCATCCTGCTAGTGCCTTATGAGCGGCCACATAAAGCAGGTCACTTCACCTCTGCATTTTTGGGGGTGTGTTTTGTTTTTCTTTGCTTTCTTTCTCTGTCCCATTAGGCTTTGGAATTTTCTGCAGAGTCTTCCTTCCTCCACAGCACAGGTCCCCCCACAAAGCAGGATGGTGGCACACCTGGAGTTCTGTGGAATTGCTGTGCAGCTGCTCAAAGAGCAAAACCAATGCAAGTTTTCAGCTTGCTCTTCCTGCTTGGTGACTTTAAAGCAGCAAAACACTGCCTTACCTCCAGCAGCCCTGTCTAACCTGACTCCAAATGCTCCTCCACCCCCCTGGAGCAGGGGATTCATTGAATCAGGTTAGCCCAGGTTTGGTCAATGCAAGCAGAGAAATGCTGCCTCCTCCACGAAGAGCGCCCAGAACGTTTCCATGGCCACACCAATCTTGTAGAGGCCTCAACAAAAGGAAAAACAGACCTGTCAATGTCCAACAAGGCTTTTCAGATGGGCTCCAGCTGTGGAGTTGGGCTCAGAACCTGAACCTTTGGTGAGGTACATCTTGACATTTGTGCTGTTACAAAGTCAGGCCAAATCCACACAAATGAGGATATGCCAGCTCCTAATTTGAGTTCTGGGAATGAAGTTTGTCTTCCTTTGTGCCCATCCATCATTTTGAATGGAGCTATCTTGTGACAGCCACATTTGGTAGTCTCTGCCTGGGAGATAATTGCTCATCACTGAGGGGAACTCACACAGCTGAGATAACCCTCAGGCACTTTCTCTGGAGGGATGGGAGCACCAGAGGCAAAGCAATTAACAGAGCAATTAAACCACTAGCCAATCATATCTCTTTTGTTGTCCCTTATCTCAGATTTGTGCCACTCTCCAGTGCCTCTAAAAACAAGGAAGGAAAGGCCCTGCTCTCTAGAGGGATAATTCCCTCAGGTGGGCTGGGGCTAAGATTGGGCTCTACATCCCGTTCCTGACCCTTACTCATCATCAGCCTGGGGTTGTGGGACATGGCTTGGCTACTGCAAACAGAACCAGTGACAATTTCCTTTCCTGAGAGCCAAGAGATGACAGTGGTCACTTAGAGCTCTTCCCTGCATTCTGCTCCTTCCCTCCCCCAGGCTTGTTCTCCAGGTAATAAATCAATCTTCTCAGAAGTATTAGATCAGGTATCCAGACTCTGTGGTTTCGTGAGAAAGTTTTGCAGAAAAGATATTGGGACAGTCTCACATGCACAAGGGCTGATAAACTTCATCCATAGATGATGGCATTCACCGACACTGAAAGTGAAAGTTACTTGGTGGGGAATGCAAAAACACAAGAACAGAGAGGAGAGAGACAGGAGAAGGAGAAAATTCTGTCAGTCAGGCCCTCTCAGGTCCCCCAGAGTGCTCCTCCACCATCTCCCTCTCTGAACCCTTCCCTGGGCTGCAGCTCTTTGGGGACAGCTGCTCCTGCTGGGGTTCTCCATAGCTACAAATCCTGCAGGAAATTGGGCTGTGGAGCTCCAAGTCATGCAAAGGGCCAGAGCTCCCTGGCTCTGTGGAGTCTGGCAGTGTCATGGACATTACAGCAGTACCCCCCACCTCATCCAGCAGCGTGGTTCTAAATGATAAGAGCCTGAAGGACATGGGGCTAGGCTGCAAACCCTAGCAGGAGACTACATTTTTTACTCCTGAGAGCCACCTGAACTGCTGGAACTTAGGATCAAGTCACCAAACAGCAACCAAAGAAAGATCACCTTCTCTTTACAATGCCTTGAAATGAAGCTCTCCATCAGTGACTCCTCATCATCAAGAAATTGGCAGATTAACACTCACCCATCCCTGGCACCTGAAGCCTGCACATCCCTTCATTTAGAGGATGCACAATGCTTTTGTTAATTAGAGCCTTAGTTTAATATGAGCTGTCAAAGTTCACTTAACTTCAATTAATTGTTTCTCCTGAGCTTAATTTCTTTAGTTAAGTATTGATTAATCATTGCTTAATTATGCTGAAGTCTCACTGCGTGATATTTCAGTTGCATACCACAGCAATGCGCCGCTTTCTAAAAATACTCAGAGAATCATCAGAAATTTTATGTATTGCTATTATTGGGATGTCTTTTAATATTTATCTTTTCATCCCTTATGTTCCAAAATGTATATTTAACATTTTGTGTTTAGTTCCACTGGTTTACAACTCATTTTTCTCTATGTTGGTAGGTCATACAACGGAGTTTTGCTCTGCGTGGTGAGGGGAGAAAAGTTGTGCCTCTGGCATTCAGTATCTTATGCCAGGAAGAGTAGGTTAGGGAACACAAGTAAATGATCTTTACTGTGGCACAATATAAACAACAAAAATATTGATGGCATGGGTTTTTTTTTCTTTGAACGTTTACTTTAAGTGACATACAATGACTTTGGCTCAAATATTATCTGAATTTCCTCAAAACTACAAGTGCTGGAGCTCTTATGAATATGGCCTTCAGACCAAGGTACCTCCAATCTGAAATCTCAGTCTGTTCTGAAATATCAGGAAGAGAAAACTACCTCCACCTCTTTGTAGTATCTCAACAGCTCTGTAATGTCAAGTTGGATAGCAAGTATCTTAATTTTCACAGATAAGTATAATAACTATTACATTCTCCAAGGTCTCTCTCAAATTTCAATATTTACCCAAATTAGAAGTTAAGTTTGATCTGCAGTGAGAAATTAAACAACTACCTTTTCCCCCACAATAATTTCCCTGGAGTCCATTTAGGCATCTCATTTTACCTATTCACAGAAGCATTTTTTATTATTTTTTCTAGATGAGAAAGAGCCACTCCCCAGGGAACTCTTCTTGGCTTGATGCGGTTCTATCACAGTCAAGTTTTAACTTTCTCCCTTTGGTACACATTCACTTTTTCAGACGTCTCTCAACCTACTACTACTAAAATTTAATTTTGAACATGTTCTGTGCTATAGGAGTACTCAGCATTATTTACTGCTGTCATCCCTGATTCTCCAATGAGCACTGGTAGGAATGTGCTATACAGAGAGTCATCAAAATGACATCCTTTTCTACTACCTTTCACCTGCTCAGTGGTGTAAACACCTGGCACCTTGGGAATGCACATCTTTGCTGTGTGAAAGGCAAAATAAACTGCTGAAAAGACTGATTGTTACATAGATCATGGAAAACACTTCTGTTCCCTTATGCTGAATGACACAATAGACTGAATTTCCCAGAGAGGGATGGATGAATTAGTCCAGGATAAAAAAGTACTGACTAAACCCTTGCTCAGAATTTCAACAAGTGCTAATCAAAACATTCCCAGAGTACAATTAATCTGTCCTTTGTTGTTAACTTGTTATCACAACTCTGTGTTTCTGGATTCTGATCAAAAGCAGAAGCCCCACTTCTATAGCACTGCTTGGTTGTAATAAATTTGTATCAATACATAATCAAGAAACTGAAAAGCAAGTCTGTTGTCATGGCTCTCTTTGCAGCTTCATCTAAACTCTGTCTCCTAGTCCAGGTCATTACTGATGCAGGTGCTGAACAAACACACTCCTGCCCTGACATGCTCACTGGAAAAGAAGAAGCAAAGAATTGGAAAAAGCCAGTTTTACCTCCCTGCTTTCTGTAAAGGAAACTGCAGCACTGAGACACAACAAGCTAAATTTTCCAGTGTGATCTGGATCCATATTCATTAAAATGATAAATCATTGATCTTAATTACAATCCCCAGGATCCTGCCACATGGAAGTCAAGCTGTCTGTGGAAGTTTAGCAGCATCAACTTGATGTACATCCTCAACTTTCTTATGCTAATTCCTAAAGACAAAAACATTCCCATTTTGTCAGCTTTCTTGGTGTCAGCCACAATTTTACAGCTCAGCATTACTTATTTATATTGTAACCTACCTAAACAGACAGAGTCATCAACCACAGCTGTATCAGGGGCTTTGCTACCAGGAAACAAAACTTCCAAATCCAGGTGTGAAGATGAGACCACGGAGATGAACAGGCAGTTAAGTGGGAAGTATGAGTTTATCAGGGCAATCAGCCTGGTCAGAAGGGACCAGAGCTCCTCCAATCCCCTTCTGCAGACTAAATCCTGGCTGATTAATGTTAGGAGAGATGGGTAAATCTTATGTGCCTATGAATGTTTCAAACATTCCAATACTCTCTACCAAAAGAATACACACAAGGCTTGCATGAGCTCTTCCATCTGTCACATTCAAATTGCAAAATCAAGCAGAGTACATGCAACTCTATACCCAGTGGTCTGCTGGAGTTTGCAAGTTTTCTCTCCCACTACATTAATAATGTGACATGTCCCCATTAAAATAATAAGATAAATAAATAAATTTAAATGAAGGGAGCCATGGCTTATTTATTTCAGCATATCTTCAAGTGCACAGAATTCCTGGCTCCACAGGCTGGGCTGTCACAACCTCCTTTCTGTTAAGGTCTCTTAACCACTTTTTTCATCCTTCCAGCTCATCTGGGAAAAAAACAAGAGGACAAAACATTCTAACAATTGCCTGTGAACTTATACACTGAGAGTAGCCTGTGGGAAGTCTGCTGCTCTGCTGTGGATTTCTGGTCTCTGAGACATGTGGTCTGAGAGGCTGACTGCATTCAGGATACAACACCTTGTAGAGGGAGTGCTGTGATATGTTGAAAAAAATCGTTCAGGCATAAGAGGAGAGAAAGAAGTGGTAAAAGTTAAAGCAAGATCCTCGAGGGGCATCAGCACTGCCAGTGTCTATGAGTTCAGTGTGTAGCCTCTTTTCTCAGCACATTTGCTTTGGGCAAAACTATAATAATTCATCAGCTGAAGTAGGTAAGTGTGCCTGTTAACATATCTATCCTAAAATACTTCTGTTATTAATAAACAATCAAGCAAAAGCAGGTCACCATAACTTTATCAGACTTCTCACGCTAATAATCTGTTTCCATTTTGAATTACACTGTGCAATTGACTGCACACTGCTTCCTTACTTTTCAAAAATTTCAATTTGCTTCCTTGCTTTTCAACAAAACAATTGCTTCATTTGGATTCTGCAGATTTTTGATAACTAAATTGCCTTTTTTACTGTAATAATTTCCCCTTTCATTTCTCCATCTTTTACTTTACAGGGGCTGTAGTTTGGTTTTGAATCCTGCTTTCCTGGCATCAGCAGCATTTTCACATGGGCTGAAGCTCTTATGGCTGTTCTCATCCAACTTGGTCGAGCAGGCTAAAAGGAAGAGAAATGCAGCTGAATTCTGAGGGACCGGGTTCTACCCACCTCTAACACATTATGTAACTTTTCATCTTTTGAGTAGTCTTATTGATTTCAGTGGAAGAATTTGTTATTGCAGAATGTGAATAAGATGTCAGAATTTCACCCTAAATATTTCACTTTACAAAGGAAGCCATGATGCAGAAGAAAACACACCCTGAGCTGCAGCAGGATTCAAAATTTGCAGTTACAATAAAAGCCGGGAAGCCTTTTTCTTCTTTGTGATGGTGGCCTCGTATTGAAAGTGTTTAATAAACAGAACCAGTTTTGTGTAAATTAAATGAAAGATGTTCATATACAAACTGAGAGTCTTCTAATCCCTACAGCACCACAAATAATTCAAAGAAGTCTTGAAGTGCCACGATAATGGCACAAGATGGTTATCTCTGTATTATTGGTTTTGTGTACATCAAAGAAGGCTCTCTGGGAAAAAATAATGTTGCATAAAAAAACCCAAACATATTTCTTTTAAGAAAAAGCAGACAATTACAATTATCCAGAAGTTAAGAAAAATATGAACTAAAAATATTTTGCCTTTGAAAGTCTATATTACCCTTAAAACAATTTTATGGTGGATATTGCAGGCCCTGGATTAACATAAATGTCTGATTAAAAATCTTTGTAAGGATGTTAAGATTAAGTACACAGCTCTTAAATTCTACAAACACAAAACTGATTTCAAAGGAATCAAGTTATCACAATGGATGTCCATGAAACAAAAATAATGTATTCATAAAGGCCTTTTTCACCAGTCAAGACATCAAGTGACAAAAACTGGACTTGTCACCTGCTTTTAAATTTGCTTAAATTAAAGCTTATGGGCAACACTGAAAAAAGAAAGAGCGAAATATGAGCCAGCTGTACCTGTGGTGTGATAACGTTGCCTTCAGGATAAATAAGGCACTGGTTGGTCAACTTCTATGTTGTAATTTTGGATGTACATGAAGTAAAGAGAAAGTGGTGCTGAACGAATGACCAAAAAGTGTACAGGGCAAAATCCACCTAGTACAATGTCAGCAAAGCCTGGGGACTTGTGAGGAGGGAAGGGAAAGAGACCTTACTCTACATGACATTATAAAACAAATCATAAAACTAGGCATGCCCTACACCAGTGGAAGCACGATACACCAGGCAGAAGAGCTGCCCCCAGATGCTCTTATCTCACTCAGAATATTCAAAACTTTTCACAGATGTAGAAATTCTAGTTCCTGGTGAGTCAGGGCCTCCTGATGCTTTGCACAGTCCCAGGAGCGCTCCATGTGGAGGTGCAGTGGGACTGCCTTTCATTTCTCCAATAATCAAACCACTGGACAAAGGAGTGGGCAAAATCCTGAATGTTTTGTGCCTGCCTTGTTGCCAGGCACAGAGCTGGGTGTTTTCCTTTGTCCGTTATGCACGTGGGGTCACACCCCCATGTCCATACTGCAGCAGAAACCTCAGCAACAATGTGTGACAGGCTTTACTCCACACAGAGAGACACTGAACTATGGCATCCACTTATTTCCTGTCATACCTTTAAATCAAGGCTAAACGAGGTGAAAAGCAAATGGATTTTCAGCCCTTGTAAACTCACAGGGCAAGCTGAATGGATAAACTGAGATGTTTCACCATCATATATTACCCTGGTGTGTTAGAGTTGGCTATATAATAGGTTCATGGCCATCTCAAAATGAGTGGAAAGGTGATTGCTTCCATTGTGATTACTTGGCTAAAAAATACATGTCAGTAATCCCTCTTCTGCCCTTCACCATTTAATTGTAGTAGTTTAAGGTTAACAATGGGAAAATGCTATGTACTTTTCAGGGAAAACTGACTAGGCTTTTTTTCAGAGATAAATTACTTACAAACAGAGGGAAAATAATATTCTATTGAAAATGACTCCTTAAGGTCCATGTCCCTGTTGGGCCAGGTTAAAGGATTTATGGGCACACTTGCACAAAGAATTGCTGCTCTGCAAGGCTGTGACTGGAGGAGAATCTCAGCTTCTCCGTGTGAAGCTAAAGGGAAAAACTGTGTAGGAAATTTCAGTTCACCTGCTTGGCTGGGATGAAATGTTTCAAGAAAATAACCAGAGTGTATCTGCTAATGTGCCTGAAGGCATCATCAAACTGAGACAGCAGCTCAGATTAGGGTCACCTGGCATGCTCACTTCTGTAGGATCCTAAATCTAAAAGCATCTGTCCTCAAGTGCCTTTAAGGAGCTGGTCCCCATCTTCCCTAGCAAATGGCTATGTAAGAAAAGAGGAGGAGGAGGAAGGATGCAGGAACTGATTCTCTTGATTCTCTTGATTCTTTTGAAATGAGGATTACTGAGCTGCCACTTGTGCCTTCTCTAGGGTTCAGGATGTTTCTCCCAGTCCATCTTTATAATGAGCATGAGGACCATTTCAGTGGGAAAGCATAATCATAGTGCAAAAGTAATTTCATGGCCACAAAATCATTCTTTAAATGTGGGCTGAACTACTTATGAGGTTAAGCTGAAGTTGCATTTTGATGTCCAGCTCTGCTATTTGGTTCCTGGAGCACCCTTTATACTGATCTGGCTGTGGTCCACTTGTTCTGAGTGTGACGAAGGAGCTGAATGAACTTCTCTAGTAGACCCAAGAAATGTTTTTCACTCCTAACACATCTTGAAGGGCTACCAGATTCATTACAGAAGTTGCTCTTTTATTCACAGTCTCTCCAGAGAAAAAAAAAATCAAAGCACTTTGGAAGACAATCTGTCCCCACGTTCTATCTGCCTGTTCACAGGATCAGGAGGATCAGATAAACCTCCTGGCTTTTCCATTCTCCACTAATACCAAATTACAATGTGCTGGCTGTTTTTCCCTGTCATGTTTTGAGCCATTTTGAATTAGGTAGATTAAAACCTTTTCATTTATTTATAACAGTTGCAGTAAATTTTAGGGTAAAGCAGGAGGCTGTTGGACAGCAGTATTTTGTTTCATTCCCTCCTCAAGTTAGGGCTATGGAACATGGGGAGCTGATATTAGGTTCTGGCAATTTAAGTCTGTTTAGCAAGGTTCTTAATAATCTCTGCATGTATATCACAGAGAACCTTTCACATATTGCTTTAAATAATTCAAACCTGCTCCAATATTGTATTAAATAATTCAAGAATCGGACAGGCTTTGTGATTAATGATGTGTACCTGGAATTTCTGCAAACACAGCAAGGAGTCAAAGTATGCTCTAGATACAAGTGTCCTGGCATAAGATCCCATTTACTCCTTGCCAAGGCAATAGTAGGTATTAGAAAATTGGAAAAGTGCCTGCTACTCACTGGAAAACTGACTGAGGCCAATGGTTAATGTGGCAGCTGCTGAAAGAGTTTGTTCTTCCAGACAGACAATACTAATTTGGCTGAGAAGCTCTATTGTCTTCTGACTTCCATTTTTAATCTTCATGAAAAGCATTGGTGCCTGATGTGAAAATTAAATGGAAGTATAAATATTTCTGCAGGAGCTGGGCGTTTGTCCTTGCATTTTACCAGTCTTTATTTGAGAGCATGGAAAGGGTTTGCTTTGTAAAGCAAAGCATGTGAGCATATTTTGCATGTTAATTTAAACCTAAAGGGCTGGGAAGTTGCTGTTCTTCCCAGCTGTGCTTGGGTCTGCAACCATGAAAAGTACCTGGAAGTCTGTTGTCCTTCTCCATTTGCTTTTATGGGCAGATGCAAGTGGAGCAGCATTATTACGGCAAAAAAAACCCCAAACCCTAAATGCTAGAATTGCTGAGTTTTCACCCTGTTGACACAGCAACCACTTTCCCTTCTTAGTACAGATGAAACAATTGTGGTTTAGACAGTACCAGCAACAGTTTTGCCTAGGAAATGAATAGATTTCTGTAACCTCAATGTATTTTTTGGTTAAGGGATTTCTTTAAGACACAAAGAAAATCAATGCTACATTGAGGTAGAAATAAAGCATCCAAATCCTTCTAAATAGCCTTTAAATAAAAAAAAAAAAGAATATGCTAGTGAGCACAATGGAATACCCAGGAAGGAGATTACAATTATCAGCATTATTGGAAATACTCTGTAGATATCTTTATGGGAGTCTGATATTGGACTCCCAGCCCAGCCACCTGAGTTAGCAACCACTTTACAAACATCAAAAGGATCAGCTGATTTTATTGGATTTTGGATGTTTTCAATGAAAGACTCCACAGGGGATACACTGCTAGGTGTCCAGCTTTAATATTTAAACACATTCAAGATTTCTAGAGGAAGAGACAGAGAAATAAAGAGGGCTGCTGCTGTGGCAAATGCATTTGGCATGCCATGGCCAGTATATTCCCCTCTATGTGCCTCTCTGCTCCAGCAGCAGCTGGTGGCCTAAGGGCCATTTGGATAAGGTGAGGAAACAGCCTGGATGAAACAAAATTTTACAGATGCTGCAGAGGGAATACTGACATTAGATGCACAAGCTGGGGGAAAGATTGGTGGGTTGGTTCTTAGGTTTTTTCAATTGTGTTTTTTTTTTGTTGTTGTTGCTGTTGGGGGTTTTTGTTGTTTTGGTTTTGTTTTGGTTTTTTTCTTTTTTTTTTTTTTTTAAGAATGTGTATCTCAGAAGGAATTTCAGGTATTTAAGGGCAGGGACAAAACCCAAGGTGTATCAGATGACTGATATCTAGAACAAAGCTCTGAATGCACATTTGTATTTAAATAGTAGAAGCTGTTGGAAATTTCCCACACAAATCTTTATTTCAGTGGTTTAGAGATCCATATTACAATAAACTTCAGCATTTTTACATAGGCTGTCTTCAAAATGCTGCCCATTGTTTCCTAATAAATTGAAACCTCAGAAAGATGACCAATTAAGATCTCTGTAAAATTCTCAGGGATGAAACATCTTCCTTAAATAAAAGGGAAACATGCTAATTTTCTCTCCCTGCAGATTAATTGAAGGAGCCGTACTAATCGTTTTATGCTTCAGGGAAGAGCAGGTGGGAAGGGGAGAGGATATTGCAGGTTGGACACTTTTGGATTTCGATGGAGTCTGCCTCCTGTAAAGAATGAATAATTCAACCACCCACGCCCCATAACCATTTAAATTACAGTCTTCCTGTTATTATAAAGCAATGTCTCAAAGGAATAAATAAAGTTGACAAAAATAGTCTTCATAAGGGTTGACACTGATTACATCAGACTGAACTCCCTCACTCATGGGGCTCGTCCACCTTTAAATGTCATCATGAGATGACACCTGTCTATCCTGCTGTCATTCTGAACAGAGAATAAGTCTCTGTTCCCAGTGGCTTTTCCTAACAAGACCAATTCTAAGTCATAAAGCACAGGATGACAAGTCTTAAACCAGCACAAACTGAATGGTTTCTTGTTACTCCTACTCATAGTAGGAGGGGGGAAACCACTAAGAAGAGGAGTGAAGGGGAACTTCATGGCAGATAAATTTAAAATAAATAAAATGCTGGATGTTGGTTCTGTAAAATTAACTTCTGCAGAAGACCATGTAGGAGAATGAAGTGACTGATATTAGACAGAAATTCTTTCCTGTGAGGGTGGTGAGGCACTGGCACATGTTGCCCAGAGAAGCTGTGGACTCCCTATCCCTGGAAGTTCGAGACCAGGCTGGATGGGGCTTTGAGTAACCTGGCCAAGGTGTCCCTGCCCATGGCAGGGGCATTGGAACCAGTTGATCT
Organism: Hypocryptadius cinnamomeus; assembly: GCA_013400635.1. Taxonomy (NCBI): domain Eukaryota; kingdom Metazoa; phylum Chordata; class Aves; order Passeriformes; family Zosteropidae; genus Hypocryptadius; species Hypocryptadius cinnamomeus. The sequence continues at coordinate 56,410 of VYZP01018822.1, read as the reverse complement.
TTAAGGCACTTCTAACCCAAGCCATTCTATGATTCTGTGACAGCAAACATTGTCACTGCAATGCTTTGGGTTAATCAGCAGTGGTGATTCATAGCCAGCTGCTTATCAAGGACTACTGACCTTGTGGCTCTGTAATTCATGAAACTGGTCTGTTGGCACATATTTTATTTTTTTTAAATTCATTTTTATTGTTGATTGTTCATCTTGCAAGATAACAGGCTCAGAGGACCACAGGTACTTCCATATCAAGTGAAATCAAAGGCCTAACTAGCCCTGAAGGAAACAGCCTGTTGAGAAAACAAATCGTGGCCGGTCTGTGTGACATGGCTCATCTGAAACAGAAATGAGAATGATATTCAACTTTTCTGAACAAGCCCCAAAACGTCTTTCCTTAGTCAGAAAATAATTTACTTCCTGATGACTTCCAGGTTTTTTTATTAAATTTCTAGCACTGAGGACAAAAACATTCCAAAATGTGGTTGTTCACCAAAACAGATTTTTTCCCCTATTTTTGCTGCAGTCCATATTTTATCGCAGTACAATGAATTGACATAGTGCCCTCATGCCTCTTCCTCTTTGAGGGTGCCTCAGATATTAACAGTTCATTTGCCACAGAGCAGCTTAACTGGCCTCCCCTGCCCAACAGCACAAAAGAGAATGGTTATGGACACTCTGTGATACAAACTGATATCCCCTAAGGGCAGCACATACATTTATAATTTAATTCCTATGGCTTATATCTTACTATTAGGATGGCTCTCTGTGCTGGTAGCAAATCCTAATTGTGGTCCCATATGGACAGCTCAGATAAAGTGCCTGCCTGCCTGTGCTCCTTTTGTCCTGTGCACAGCAAGTCGGGCATGAGAGGAAAGGAAACAAACACACCTCAGGCTCCCACTTCACAGGTGCTGCCAGGCTCAGTGTGGTCATGATGCTGTAAAAAAACACATTTAAACAGACATGCCTAAACAAATTCACAAAGAATATTGTATCCATTAGCTCATGGGAAACTTCAGACTTACATGATGTGGCTTTTTGCTGTTATCCAGTCCCTTTCCCTGTGTGTCATTTCACTTCTTTGAAGCACTGAAGGTGCACTGCAATCCAGACTCTCCAATTCAGAAAGTGTATATGTATAAATGAAAGAAGGAACTAGTTGCTCTGAGCTACTTCCAAATCTAAATTAAGTTGCACTTACCAAAGAATGTGTTCAACAGCAGCAGGAGCACCTTGTTCATATTTTGTGTGTATTAAAAAAGAGCCATCCCCATTTTGTTCTAATAACATTCTATTCAATAACTTAGGTAAGAATACAGAGGATTAAAATGGTTTTACATCTCTCCCAGCTCCTCAAGCAGCTGTGCTATGCTGCAGCTGCACACATTGCTCAGACAAGATGTAGCAGCAGGTAATTCTGCAATCATTGGCCCACAACATACACTGGGATCCAGCAGTCCCCTGGTTAGTCTGGGTTTTAGGGGAGAAGCTAAATCCTCTAAGCTAAGTCCTCCTAAGAAAAAGGAAACATACCTATTTTATTAAACAAATATATTTGACAATAGAATTATCTAAGGTTAGCATCCTGCCTTTCTCAGAAAGGCACTAAGCACACCTAATTAACATCATAAAAGAAACTAAACATATTGGTTGGGTACTAAAATTTTCTTTTTGCTCTAGTTGCATTGTCATGACTAAATAAAAAGGACTGATGTCTGCCTTTAAAAATGGAGGCAGAAGAGGAGGTATGGTGAGAGAAAGGAATTACGCATTGATTTATTTTTTTTACTTACCAGCAAAGGGGAATGAGCAATTTAAGGTCAGCAGCATATTGTTCAGCTGGCCTCAGATCCTGCAAAATTACCAGCACTGTGTGTTGCAATAAATTGCATGCTTTTGTCATCCCTGTTTGTTTGAAATATGTGTGAAATGAAGAGGGAAACAGCTAAGACCAGCATTAAGAACAGCCCTGATCTGCCTAGAAGGTGAATGGAGACAAAATAGTCTGTTTTGTTGCTGATAGGAGAGCCCCTCTAATGCACAATCCATCCCACAGCTTTTGTAGCTGCTTCTTTCCCCAGTACCAGGGGCACACACAGCCAGGAGGGTCAGGAGGGCTGCTGGAAATACCAGCAAAACTACTCCTATTTCTCTCCCTCTGTACCCCAGTGATCCACCCCAAAGGGCTCGTGTTTGATTCTGCACAAAGTCTGTGTGCTGTCCTTGTAGTGCTGCAGGCTGCCCAGCCATCATGCCTGCATTTACTCTACCAGTCCCTAAAGAACTCACCCTGTGCAAAAGGGATAAATTAAACTCAGAGGTGTGGCTCAGCCAAGGCACTGCATCACACAGTGAGCAGGTTACTGACAGTCCAAGTAACTTTTCAGACTAATGACTCTCTCATCAGTCCAGGAAAACAGGTCCTATTGCTCCAGAAGGTCATACTGGCCTTTATTTTCCTCCTGGTGATGCAAGCACTGATTATAGTGCAGTATCCAAGACAGGCAATTCATGTCAAAATGTGGAGAAAGTGGCTTTGCTTATTGATGTGTTGTCATCGCAACGTTCAGCCTTTCTGTTCAGAGCTATTCACGTGAGTTACAGCAAACAGAGCCTGTGCCTGGCATTAACCTGCTCCCCAGGCAGCTATTACTCAAAATGCACAATGGCCTGCAGGACACCAAGAGATTTGCCATTGCTCTATTCACCAGACACAGCCTTTTGCTGCATTGTGTGATGAAGTAGTGTCAAAATGGCATTCCAGAGTGGAAAAGTCAGAAAGCCACAGCTTGGACAGGTGCACTCTTTGCTGAGTCAAGAACTGCCTGGGTGGCTGGGCCCAGAGAGTGGTGGTGCTGCACCCAGTTGGTCCCCAGGGATCAGTATTGGGCCCAGTCCTGTTCAATGTCTTCATCGATGATCTGGGTGAGGGGAGTGAGTGTACTCTCAGTAAATTTGCAGACAACAGCAAGTTGGGTGGGAATGTCAATCTATCAGAGGCTAGGAGGGCTCTGCAGAGGGATCTGGAAAGATTGGATCAATGGAATGAGACCAGTTATATGAGGTTCAATAAGGCCGAGTGCCAGGTCCTGCCCTCATGTCCCAAGAAGCCCCTGCAGTGCTCCAGGCTGGGGGGAAAGTGGCAGGAAAGCTCCCAGCAGGAAAGGCCCTGGGGGTGCTGGCCAACAGCAGCCAAATGTGAGCTGATGTGTGCCCAGGTGGGACAAGAGGGCCAAGAAGCCCAGTGGCATCATGGCCAGCAATAGTGTGGCCAGCAGTGACCAAGGCAGGGATGGTACCTCTGTGCTGGGCACTGGCGAGCCACACCTTGAGTTCTCTGTCCAGTTTTGGGCCACTCAGCTCAGGGAGGACATCGAGGGGCTGGAGCAGGTTCAGGAAAGGGCAATGAAGCTGGTGAAGGACCTGGAGCACAATACTTATGAGGGGCAGTGGAGGGAGCTGGGGCTGTTCAGCCTGGAGGAAAGGATGCTCTGGGGAGAATGTATCACTCTCTACAACTCCCTGACAGGAGAGGGTGGCCAGATGGGGTCAGTCTCTTTTTTTTTTTTTTCACCAAGTAACAAGTGATAGGACAGAAGGAAATGGCATCAAATTGTGCCATGGGTGGTTTATATTGGATATTAGGAAACTTTTCTTTACCATAGGTTGTCAAGCAATTGAATAGACTACTCATGGAAGGCCTGGAGTCACCATCCCTGGAGATATTTAAAAGACATATAGATGTGGCACTTGGGGACATGGCTTAGTGGTGGCAGTGCTGGGTTAGCAGTTGGACTCGATGACCTTAAGGATCTTTTCCAACCTAAATGATCCTATGATTCCATGTACATGCTTGTCCTTCCCTTGTATATTCTTACTTTATGGGCACTGTAGCACCTAACAAAGGAAGTGCCATGAAGCTCCCCATTTTTCATTTAGGCTTCACTGGGCAACAAGATGAAGCCACCCTAATGCTGCAGCTCAACGAGCTGTGCAGCAGTGTGAGCCACAAGGTATCATGGATGGGAGGACTGGAAATTGCTGTTTGTTGTGTCTGATCCTCTGTCAGCAATGACTTCAGTCTCATACTGCTTCTGTATATGAAAGTACTTTTTCCCAGCTCAGCCATGGGAAAGACAGGAAATATCCTGCATGGAATTTACCCTTGCTTTAAAGAAAATAATTACAGTTTTTACTGTGTGTCTTTGATTCTCTGTGTAGAAAAATCTTTTTCTTCACTTACATTTTACTAACCAATACATTGTCTCTCAGAGGACACAACCAGACTCATCAATGGAGCTTTCTGGCCCTGCAGAGGCATTGGGATCTCCACGTGCCTTCTCAATTCCATACTTGCACTAGGAGCGATGGAGGTGGGGAACCTTGAGCTGGAGTTGCCACACAAGTTTTGGTCACTACTAAAGGCCATTCCTCAGAAAACACCTTTCCCAGTCATTTCTCCAGGCTTGGTCTTTGTGCTCACACACACCTACCTTTTGTTTCTGATGGGAACAGAGGCTGTGGTCCCTTGCCACAGTAAGGATTACACTTCTTTATTTTAGATGTCATCCTTTCATGGCTTGTCTAGACAAATAACAGTATTCCAAATCTCTCAACAGGCAGAAGGAGAAGTCACTGCAACCCCACAACCGAATTTGGTGGGCTGCTGCACCTTCTCCCAGTTCCTGCAGGGACTGGGGAGCTGACTGCCCCAGGAGTCGCTGTCTCACCAACACAAACAACACTTTGTACAGCACCAAACATCATCTGCACGGACTTACCCTGAGTCCTTGGTTGCCTGGATCTTGCTTCTGACCTGGGCAAACCCCAAATTCAGTAGGACCCAAGGTCTCCAGCCTTGCACAGAGCAAGGGGCAGTCACCTGTCATGGAAACAAGGTGCTGCCCATCAGCAACCATACTTCCAACCCTACCCTGGCCACAGGTTGCAACAATGCATTTAACTTGCATGAACAATGAAAGTTCCCCCAAAGGTGTTCATGATGTTAGGCATGTACATTCATGGAGCTGTGATCCAGCCCTCATCTTCCAGAGGATTTTCCTCTAAAGAAAAACTCCAGTGTCATCCACAGTTTTGGAGGTCTAGAGGAAGCTCTTCTAAGGCTACACTAAGTATTTAGCACAGCCCCACTCACTCAAAATGCCACTTGTGTAACTGACAGACCTCTGAAAGCAGCTTTTAATTTACAGCAACAGGACCATTTTTCAAAGTTTTTAAGAATTTTTGCATTTTACAGTGAAAGGATATTTATTGCCACTTTTATGTATAAGATGACTACAGCTCCATATTACTTTGGGTATAGAGCAGATGAGCAAAAGGCCTTTAAACTAGTGTTGTTGCACTTCTGATCTTGATTGATGTTGACACCAATTAGCAGAAAAGGAATCTTCCAGATAAAGGAAAAGAAGATTTTATTAAGCCCTAAATGCCAAGAGTCAGAATTCAATGCAAAATTCATTAGTGCTTATGGCAGGAGTCCTACCAGCTATTGCCAAGGGGTTAAAGGGAAATAAAAATTACATAAATAGGATTTTCAGGACTTTTAAATCCTAGCTTGAACAGTAAACTTGTTTGGGTGATTTCAGCTTGCTGTTCTATACCCTGATACATGAAGGGTTGTTCTGGTACACTCACTAGCTTTAATCAGAGGAAACTTCTATTCAAGTCAGTTGTATTCCTCCAAATAAAGAGAAAAATAGAGGTCATATTTTTTCATTCAGTTCTAAATCTATTTTTGTAAATACAACATTCATCGGGTAGAGGAAGAGGTCTTCAAATGATAAGTTTTAAATCTATAAATCTGTAAATATACACGTGTGTGTTTGTATATATATGCATATATATACGGGATCAAAATCTGATTGAAAATTTCTATTTCATGTACAGACAGTGGCACAAAAATAATGACACTTGCTTTTGCAGACTTTTACTCTTAAACAGTTGCTCAGAAAAATAAAGGAGATTTGCAAGTTTTCTGATGTTGTATCACCAGTAAATCCTAGTTTGACAAAGCTCTGAAACAAGATTTGAAAACCTTATAAAAACGAAGGTTAAATATGCTTTTTAGAACTAGAAATTAAATAGTTTGTACAGCTTGGAGTCTGGAGAACTTTGAGTGGCTGCTCTGTAAGAGAAGTGACACAGCTGCCTGTTATTCTAATTCACAGCTCTTACAGGAACTCAGTTTTGGAACAGGAACAAATACTTGGGCAAGTGGAGGCAGTTCCATCCTAAGGCCTCTATTCACAGCACTCAGAAATTTTCTTGAGCATTTATGTCTCTCCATGTTCACTAGATCACGTTTTGCCTTTTGACACCAAGCTGTTCAGCTTGGTAAGGAAAACCATAGGTCCCAAATCCCAAATACCAGGCACTGCCTGCACAGAAACCCACCACAGGTTTTCATTCTTCTCTGCTTGCAGGGTATCTGTTCTTTCAGTTCAAAGGACTGCACACACACACACACAAATTTCTTGCAATTCAATTTAGCCAATGATAACTCAATTTCAACATGTCCTGAGACATGTTCTTCCACTGGCAGAGGATCCTGATGACCATCAGTTTACATCTACTTGTCAGAAGCCCCAGGGCAAATGTTGACTCTGAATTTTCCTTCCAGTCTCATTTGCTGTATCAAATGTCATCAGTGCTTTTGACAGCAGCATCCTAGACTCATAGCTAGAAAGTTATTGCCATTTCTTGCTCGCTGTGCACACCACAGATTTGGTTTGTACATCTCTCATCTTCCAGGGTTAAGCACTGCAGTTTTCTGCTCCATTATACTGGGGTAGTGCTGTTCACCTGAAAAGAATTAAACCAACCCAGATTTATTTTAAAAATCAAAGCATCCCTTTCCTTTGTCTTTACATCATTTGCTCCTGCCCTGCAACCAACTCTTCTCCCTTCTTCAGCACATACCTGTTGTCCCCTGCTGCTTAGGGCAGGAGTTCATCTTCCTGTAGATTTGAGCAACTTGCAACATAGTGAGAGCTTTGCTCTCTGACTGAGGCTAAGCACTGATTTTATTATTAAAAAACCCTGTCAGGTTGCTTATTAAAAAAAAAAAAAAGCTAAATAAAAAACAAACAAAACAAACAAACAAACAAAAAACGACAACAAAAAAACACCCTACCAACCAAAAAAACCAACAAGCAAACAAAAAAACCCAAAACAGAGACAACACTGGGCATTGTTATTAAACCACATGTTCTGAATATTGGTGAGCCTGGAAACTCGGATTGGAAAAAGGAGAATGATTCTAGAAATGGGGATGTGGGATTTATGGAATATGTTTTGCAGACCCCTACTCTTATCTAATACTATATTGCCTCTATTTCTTCTCAATCCTTTAAACCACGTTATGCTCTCACAATATTTACATATTCTGTGAAGGAAGATGGATTTCTGCTCATTGATGGCTGCTGTCTAAGCGGCTCTGTTCCTTGATCTTGGTTGTACTTATAGTGTACCAATTTTATAATAGCAAACCTTCCTCAACTAAACATTTAAATGTGGAGAGAAAGAGTTCCTGTTCAGAGAGTAAAACCCATCCAGCACAGAGCTAGAGCCAAATGCCACCAGCGTCCATCAGTCCTTCAACAGCAAGTGACACATTGCAGAAAGCTGTCCCCTCCCCTAAAGAATCTTAGCAGCAAAAAAACGAGACTGCCCAAGACTTAGAGATTGTGACTGCTGTCTGTGTCTGTACAAAACAATCAAAAAAGCAGCTGTGAAAAGCAGTATGAATTGTTTCAGCTACTGTATCTCTAGAAGGATCTCTCCTTCTGTGTTCACAGACCTGTGGAGGAATGTTTGAGAAACTAGCAGATTAAAGGTATTTTTGTTGTCTTTCTGTTGCGTCTTGATGAGGAAAACATTGGAAAAAATGTGACATGGAGAGTAGAGCACAGCACTCTCTCACAACTGTGCTGGAGAACTCCTTGGAGGACCAGAGTAGGGCATTTACAAATCTGAAATCAGAGTAGGGCATTTACAAATCTGAAAAACTCAGTCACACAATAGATATACTCTCAGTTGGTTAACAAAAGAAGAAAGAATTCTTGGTTAAAAATCTGTTTGCAGGGAGTCAGATCTGTTTCAGTCTTATGCACAGATTGTCTTAGTTCTTCCTCCATGGCAAACAAAGAAGAAAGAATTTCTTGGGATTTCATATTTGCAGTAAATCAACAAGAATATTTTTAATCTGAGATGCAACAACAAGGCAAATTTTAGAACTCTGCCCCTTTTCTTACTCTGGAGTTGCCTGTAGCAGCCATGTAGAGAATAGAAAATTGACTATTCTTCATAGATATTAATCTATAACAGGACCCCAGCAGAAATGCTTTTTCACTGCTGTCCCTGTCAGATTCTATGAATCCACAAATCCTGCTAAATACCTAATATCACAGCTAAAGATGTGCCGAGATGTGCAAGCTGTCAGTTACTTATAAAGGCTTCTTACCAGGACCAGCACTAACAATAATATCTGCAAGAGCTGAAGGCCCCTCAGCTGCCAAACAAGAAACCATCAACCAGCTGTGAGATAAATCTAACTGCCAGCTGTTATGTCCACAAGCACAGTGTAAGGGAATAAACATCCAGGTCACTAAGAATGAACCTGACCAGAGAAAAAAACACGTGAGAAAAACAGTAAGGCCATGGTTAATCCTGATCCTGTTGTCATTGTCAGTAGGGGACATCAGGGATCTACCTAGAGGTGTCAGCAGCATTTCTGTTACTTTTCTCTCTCTGTCACCACCCTGAATGGTCAGTTTTGATGGTGGTCAGATGTGAGGCACTGGCAGTAAACTTAACAGCTACTGATTCCACTGGTGCTTCAACGCAAGCCATGATGTGTGGAAGTGATAGAAATATGGTCATATGCATATTTTGGATCAAGTCTGCGATCCAAAATGTCTTTATCCAGCACTGACAAAATAAGTACAACAGTCTGTATCAGGCCTCTATCCTCAGCACCAGTGCTAGATGGAGAGGAAATAATACAACAGACCCCATTAACCTGTGCAACGTCTTCCAAAAACCATAGAAACTTTTAGTATCTGTGTTATCCTGTAGCAGGGAGCTCCACAGCTTAACTGGAAACTGTGCAAATTGTAGGATGTAAAAAATACAAACAGGATTTTCTTGACCTGTAAAGCAACTTATTAAGTGAGGATATTTTTTCCTGAACTGACAGAAGATGGAAGTCATGCTCCAGAGAACATGTAGGCATAACCCACAACAGCAGAAAAACACCAGCAATTAGTCAGAATCCCTCTATTGACTGACAAGAAGTAGACATATACTATCACTGTAGACCAATCTTCTGAGCACTCAAAGTGTGTAAATTAGACCTAACGTGTAAATTGCACAGTAAGTGACAAGAATTTCAGAACATTGATTACTTTGAGACACTCATTTGAGGAATGAATCCTTTCAAGAAATATAAAACTGCTGGTCTTGATGGCATCTGACAACTGAGTAGATTAAATACCTTGGTTGAATGACAAATATCCGAATACTCCAACCATTTACTGTGTATTGCTGTCAGTGTGTTTGTGCTTGTATCTCATGGCACTCCAAAAATCAGAGAAAGATGCTTCAGAGCCAAAGAACAGTGGGTTGTGTCCATACGGCATCATCTTCACAAATGGCATCAGCATCTGATCCTAATTAAATTAGTTATCACCATTTGCTAAATGGTTCCTAATACCAGAGCAAGCTGGACTGTTCCCAAAAAATCCCTGCTGTCTAAGTGCTTAACATCACTGAGCAGTTCCAAGAGAGCCTTGGGAGGGCATGGACAGATACTCTATGCCTGCAGATCCATCAGCAGCTGCTCATTACACTGGAAAAATCTGAAGTATGGTTTTATTTGTAATTATTAAATTACACAAATCGATCATCTCTTCATAGGGATTGCACACTGAAAAGTTTACATAAGCCATGTGAGAACCAGGTCCAGTGGTGCAGGCTGCAATATGAGCTATCAGAAAAGGGTACTTGTACCAACATTTTTGGCATCTGTCAAAATAAGCAACCAAGCTATGATCGTATAAAATCGAATTTCTTGCAAGTGACTAAGGCATCACAATCCAAAACTAGGAATGCAGTTTTAAGGACTTCGTGCAAAATCATAGCCATGGTGACCTGAACATCCTTCCTGGATATCTGATTGGTGCATCTAAAGCCAACCATATATGAATTCAGGGGAAACAGATGTGAGTCTCCTCTACCTTTAGACTCAATAAGTAATTTTGCACATCCAAGGCTGAGGGTGACTCACCCTTCACTAGCACATGATCTCTCTGGGTATCATACTGAATTGCACACTTTGCTGGAGGCCAGAGAGATCAAAATGCAAAGTGAGTGCTCATAAGAGCTCAGTTCCCAAATGAAGTTGAGGGGGAGATGAGGAGGCTGATGGCAACCACACAATGATGTGGATTGCTGAACCCACACAGTGACACTCACACCTGTACGTGTGCTCTGTGTCTGAATGACCAGGGTTTGCAGGGTTAGATAGGCTGCAGGGGATCAAAATTGCATTGTCTTAACTAGATATCTTGGCTAAGCCAAAATCAGACTGTCTTTCTGAGAGTCATCCTATCTGATATCATGAAAGTATGAGCTATTACCAGAGAATGCACTCTGAATGCGTATGGTGGTGCAGAAAACTTTTCTTGTTGCAGCAGAAATACGGGAAATATGTGGTAGCTACATAATTGACAGTGCACAAGATAATCAGTAGGGTACTTAAAATTAGCAGAGATTAAAAGAAAATAAGATAAAATAAGAGAAAATTACTTTCCCTAGTAACCTGAGAATGAATTTGACAACTTGGAGACCTTCTCACACATGAGTTAGCTGGAAGAACCAGAACATGCAGAAATATGATTATTATGAATAAACAGAAATGTGTGAACATAGAGCCTGGTTGAAAAATACAGGACATCATGGTTTGTGGCATCATGGAAGAGTTGTAAATTATCCAGGATTTAGCCCAGGCAACCCACTGGTGCATCTCTTATGTTGACTTTATGAAACCTCATCAGAAAACAAGCAAAGGACATGTTCCAGGAAAAAGGAAGCACAGACATATCTGTGCAGGCATGGAAAAATAAACAACTCTTTTATTCCTTTTCTGTAAATCACAACAAGGCAAATGACTGAAAAGTTTTTTCAAATCCTACCAGTCCTTGACAGGAAAGAAGAAATAATGCTCTAATTGCCAAAAATGGCAAGGAGAGGAGAGGAGAGAGGGCAGAATGTCACGGTTACAATTTGTTTCCAATTCATTCTCTCTCTCCAAGGTTCCTTCTGCCCTTTAAGAAATCTGTACTTAAAACATAATGGACTAGACCATTTCCAAACCAGGAGCTTGGTATAATTCATTTTAATGCCACTCCAGTTGGCTGGACAATACAATAAATTATCACACTGCAAGAGAACCCTTTGGTCCAGACTATGTATCAGACTGAACTTCTAGACCTATGGCCTATTTATCATGAGTCTGTTGCCACACAAGGTTATCATGCTGGTAAGCAGTATTTCTCCATCTCTCAAATTTGGTGCTTTCAGCCAAAATGGAGATATTCAATTAAAAAAATAAAATAAAATAAAATAAAATAAAATAAAACAAACAAAAAAAAACCCACAAAAAAACCCCCCCAAAAAAACCCCAGAAACATATGCTGGCTTTGTCAGAGTCACATGGCCAGAGTTCAATATCCACCATGACCCTCAGGGAAAGTATCAGCAGACAGTATGGTTTCACTAAATATTTCAGACTACTTTTTTTAGTATGAGTCACTGTTTAATCTCAGAAAGATGCACTGTAGCTAATTTCAGCTACACCAGATAGCCTTCACTGCTTTTTCTGCCTAAAATAAGCTCCATGAGTAAACAGAGGATTTCTTTTTTTCTTAAGATTATTCCCCTCAGCACACACAAAAAAAAAAAAGAAAATTCTGCATGGTTTTAGGCCATTTTTTCCCAGATTCTGTGACAAAACCCTTGGAACACACCCAGCTTGTGGTCACTGACAGTTCCTCTATCAGGAAACCAAGCTAAAAAGTCCAAGATGCCACAGGAGACATGTCAAAGACATGGGATCAGAAAAAGTGTCACAACTAATTAATTTGTTTTGGAAGAAACTTGGTACTTGATGTTTCCGCTTCATTCATGGGAAATAAGTGCTCTGAACTTCTGACAAATCAAGTCATTTATTCAAACACTTTACTGTGAACTCTGCTGCTGGGAATTGGTGCTAGGTTGTTTAAGAGATACCAGTGTAACAGAAACAAAATCCACTTTTGCTCAAAGGTCATTGTCAATAGTGTTATTTTTTTTCTGGTCTTGTTTTCTCTTTGGCATACTTGCATTTTTGTCTATAAGTGACAAGTTTGGCCAGAGCAGCATTGATTAAACCAAACTCACAGACTCACTCAATATTTCAATGATTGAGGATAGCTGGAGGAAAAGAAGTACTTATTTTCACTTTGCCTTGCATTTCCAGCTAGGAGCAAAGCCGGCAGTGATATAAATCTGCTGTGCAAAGGTTTCTCTATGCTGTTTTCATCCAGAAAACCTCAATAAGTCCCTGAGAAAACCTGTTCCCATGATCATCCCACCTTGTTCCAGTGAGCTTCTGAGGTCTGAAGAGCTGAGTCAAGGTCCCTTCTGGCTAACTGGATTGCTACAAACTCTCTGCTGCCTGTTTTTCTTCCCTCCTTAACATTCACAGAGCTTCAGCTAAAAATTCTGATCCATTACCATTCAGATTGTGAACCTGCTTACTGACAGTCCTTAACTCTTTTCATCATATTGCTAATTTTGTCATTAAGGCCTTGTGTTGTTTCTTCCTGCCCATATTAATGCTCTTATCTCTATCATTTACCCTTTGTTCTGCCCTCACACTCTTTGCTTGAGCTCATTGTCTCTTCTGGTCCATCAGGGCTGTATCACCCTCCTGTTTTTGCTCAACTCCCTCACTTTCTCTCCTGTTGACACTTCTCCCTCCATGTTCTGGAAGACTCAGAGCTACACTCTTGGAGTGCTCCTGAGAGTCAGTTGTTACTCCAGCATAAGACCCTTCTGAGTCTCTAAGAAAGAAGAAAACAAAGCACAGGAGTAGTAGAGGAAAGGAAGGAAAGAGGAGATGAGAAATGGAAGTTATTTGGGTGGAGCAATCTATGTTTTGTTGCTGCTAGTAGGAAGTGGCAGCAGCAGTAGTAATAATGCTGGGCTTTTACTGCTTTTTAAGAAGAGAAGTGATGTCTGGCTCAGGTCAAAGGAAAGGACTGTGGCAATCAGCATCTATAAGTATCTGTCCAGCGGGCTGTAATTCCTTCAGTGCTTTCACTGGGCAACAGGAAAACAGCATCAAGAGGGTCTGTACTGCAAGTGTTATCCCACAAATGCCTCATGCACCTGAGGTGCCATGAGATGGCATGACTTGGGGGCAGCAAATAAGAGTCAGAGGTGAGATCTGGCAGCACATTCACCTGTGGGTAGCAGGGGGAAGGGCTCTCACACTGAACCAGTCTCCCAGATCAGCCTTGAGCCCAGACAGGGAGAAAGATGGACTGATTTTACCTAAGCCTTCTTCCTGGGATACAAGCATGAAGAATGTAAGGCTGCTAAGAACAAAAACATTCTGTCTAGGGAAAGGTGACTGAGAAACTGTTGTTCCAGGGCACTCAACTACTATATTCTTCATCCTGACAAATTTTGTGTTCAGCTCAGGGCAAATAGATTTGGCCAAAATCAAGCAAAGCCAAGTTTCATGGGGTTCAGTGCTATGTGCCAGATGAAGAGCCTAAACAGGCTAGTCCTATATGATATTGTTAGATAATATCTAGGGTGGTAGATCTCAAATGGCAGTTCCTTAAATAAGAAGTGGTTGCTAATATTTTCTGGCTCTTGGCTATACCACCCCTAGGAAGCCACAGGCCTAAAGCTCTTTGAAATGATTTGGCTACTGCAGATCACCCTGCAGGATGCAGCACTGAGTAAAAATTCAGGTCAGATGGTCACAGCAGGCAACTGGAATGCAAGAGTCCTTGCATAGGCATATTATTCTCAAACACTGATATAAAGAAATTGATGGTTTTGTGCTTCACTCAACATGAACTTAGTTAGCATTACTTGAAATAATAGGTGGCACGTTCCCTCAGTAGTGCTGTAAAGCTGTGAAAGTGTAAAGTATCATAGAACTGTAGAACAAGATACCCAGGCTGTTTCTACTGACAGATACAAAATTCAGGGCTCCTGCTCACATTTTCAGGGTAATGGCTAAAAACAAAAAAAAAACAAAAAAAAAACAAAAAAAGAAAAATCAACAAAAAAAACCCCAACCAACCTATTAGTCAAGTCAACTTATTAAACAATTTGAGACTTTGTACTACTTGATTTGGGTGCAAATTTAATCAGAGAGTGTAGGGGTGAATTGACACAGAACATATTTCCTAACTTCTGCCTTAGGGCCATTTTAGACACCACAGTAACACAACATTGCTCTTTTATAAGCTACCTAAAAATCAACATTACTCTTGTTCTGGTTTTGACAACCACCAGGGAAACTAAACTTGGCTGCCCCCAATACCTTCTTCCCTTAGAGAGCCAGGCAGGATGGTCCTCTTCCCACTTCCACCCCCTGGTCTTTCCTCCTGAAATCACATTCTCCATCGTGGATGTGTATGGTATAGAATATTCAACACCAAAACTCTACCCCCTAGCATTGTAACCATAACAGTGTGTTCTTCATTTCCATAGTGGACAGAAGAAATCTTATTCATGAATGCCTATTAACTATTTCTGTATTTAAGCTGCATTTAAAAACTAAACAGAGACTGTAAGGTGATTAATGTCTCTCACCTGTACTGACTCCAGTGGTAGGAGAACAAGGGATGGGGTGCAGACCTGCTGATACAGTCCATTTTCTGTTCAGGATTTTTATGCAAGCAGACAAGTACAAAACATGGAGATGTGTTTGGCTCCCTCCCATCTCACTCCTGGCATGGCTGATGCCCCTTAACTGCATATCATTGTTTTGGTTGCATAAGTGCAGCCCAACAAACTTTCATCAGGCCTCCCAAGTGGAAGCTTGAGCTTTTCCAGTGATTCACTCCAGAACGTGAGCAAAATCAATCCTACCTATTTCAGGTAGGCAGCCAGTAAATAAATCCTGTGTCCTGGTATTGAAGGTCTGTCTGTTGTGCTGCACACTGCTTAGAAACTTTCTTAAAGTAACCATTGTGTTCCACTTGTTTCTTTTTGACAGTTAAAACTTCCTTTTGTGTAACCACAGAGTGTTTGCTCAAGGCCTGCTTCTGTGCCCAGCAGAATCTGTGCTGTATTTACAAAACAGAAGCCAATACAAAGAGTGCTGACTGTAATGAACAGCATTTGGAACGAAATGTCTAATGAGTATAGATGCTATCAAAGCTGTTCTCTTGCTCAGAAGTGGATGTTAATGCCAATTACTCATGTTTCTTGATTAAACTCTCACCGAACATTAAGTACTGCAGAGAAAAGGTCCTCCATCACAAAATATGCACATTGCAGTTGAGTCAGAAGCTGGTACCAAGAATCCAGGCACATGGTGTACTCTGTATTGTAGTCCTTCAAAGAATATATGGGAGTACATTGGACATGATTTATGAAAGATGTCTGGGCAGAGTGTGCCACTGGATCACAGCCAAATTAGTGCACACCAGACTAAGATGTACCTTCAGGACTATGGAAATACTTCCATGAGTAAATAACTAGAAGAAGACATTTCACATGGACAGGTAGGATGTTCCACTAAAGATGTGACAGATCACAAGATCTACAACCAGGAATTGTATAAACCAGGAGGAGTCAGACAGTGAACTCTCATAGTTGGAGTTTGGGCTACTGCTGAGTTTGACTGGATCCATGTACACTACTCTCCTGGATAAACCATTCTGGGGTAAATCTGCAGTAATTTTGTTCTATGAATATTTTGCTATGATACAAAAGGATCAGAAACCTTGCTATATTTATATGTATACCTGAGCTCTGAAATAAAGGGAAATGAACCAAACAGGAAGAAAGGTGAACATCAGGTTTCTCTTAAAAAATGAAAAGGTTTATTGATGAAGCTACAGGAATGTGTGTTTGCTTTCTAATCGTCAAATCAGTGTTTAAAAGCAGAAGGGATACATAAATTATCTATTCCCAGCCATCTTCTCTGTCTCAGGCCATTGCATTTATACAGCTCCCACTGCCTTTGGTCAGATGTTTCCTAGAGCCATGACACAGTGGCACTCTAAACCCCTGGCACTTAAGTCACACAGTGGATGTAATATTGGGAACAGATAATAACAAGAAATTCTAAAGAAATAAAACTGAAGATGGCTGGTGGAAGAGCAATTTTCCATCCCTGGATGCAGACTAGGATAAATCTTCCATCCAAAGAGGATCCTGAGGGTCTCATGAGCACCCAGAACCTGCTACACCTGCCTTTCCACCAGCACCTGTCAGAGCACTGTTCACCAGAAGAGTTCACAGATAAATAGATACATTATATGAAATCTGAGAGGAGTGGCAGGGATGAAATGTGTCTTGTCCAGGGATAGGCAGGAAGCCATTAGCAGAGATGGAAAAGGCCACAGATGTCCCAGTTCCAAAGACTATTCTTTAAATATTAAACTACCCAATGTTTATCGCATTTGTCATCAATAGATCACAGCACCTGGCTTAAATAATGCTTCACTCCTTGAAAATATCACTTCATAAATCTTCACGACAGGCGTGTGCAGAGGGTGGGTACCAGCGTTATCCCACCTCTCCACACTGGGACACTCACATCACAGCAGGGAGATGCAAAACTGACAAAAGATCCTCCTGCTGCCACTGGGCTGGGGAGAGCCTGAAATGCCCACAGAACTCTCTCCAGGAGCCTTGCAAAGAGCAGAGCATTGTGATTTAAATCGAAAGCTGTGGCTGCTGGAGGATGATTTGCAGGAAGTGCAAGAGTGGCTCTGGCTGAGCAGACAATGCCCAGGAATGGTTGAGCTAAACGATCTCTGTCGGGAAGAGGGATGGCAGAGAGGGATGGGTCGGGAAAAGGGATGCCTGGATGCCGTGCCTGCCCCTGCCGAGCCCCCGACCAGTGCCAGCACTACCACAGCACTGCAGTTCTCACACAAATTCAAGTTAGAAGGAGAAAAAGGAAGAGATTGGAAGTAATGGGGGACATATGAATCATATCTGCAAGACTTGAGTGTAATTTCATTTTGAAATCTAAGATTTAAACTAATGTATTCCTTGGCCAAAAGTTATTCCACATTCTCTGGGCAGGTAGTAATAGAAAGAAATGTGGGCTTTTTGATTAAGCCAGAACATTTACTGCCACTGGGAAGTGCTGCATGTAATGTACCGTGGGGACACAGTGCTTTCTGCAGCTCCTACTACAACTGCAATATCTGACAGAAAACCTTCAAAAATACAGTATATAGGAAGTCTAATAATCCTCCTTAACTGCATTTATTCAAGAGAGCACCTATCTATTAAGGTGTTAGAGGTGCTTCTAATGAAATAAATTAAGACTAAATCCTGATTCTGCTTCCAAACACCTGGTATAAATCCAGACAACTTGTCCTACTTCTGTAGCATTATACCAGATTTAAATCTATTCAACAAGGCTCTTAAATTTATGCCTTACTTGGGAACTTGAGTATTTCTACCAGTGGCATCGGGGCTGCTCTCATAAGCTTTAAATCTTCAAAAATTTAAGCATGTGCCAGGGACTAAAAACTGACCTCTGAGGCTAAAAACAACAGATTGTCAGAAAACTGAAAGCTCATACAAAACCATCAAGGAAAATCAAAAGGCACAAGAGCTTGAGGAGGAAAAAAGAGAACTTACAATGCTGAGAAAAACAGTAAAATCCTGAAAGGAAAAAGGAGAGGTGAAGTCTGGGAACATGTACCTACATTTCAAATACTCCAGTATTTAGTCCTGCTTTAGGATCCCATCACACAGATGTTTTCCACAGAGAGGCTGAGCCTCTGTCTCCCCAAAAGCTTACACCTGCGATTTTCATACTTAGTATTTCCATTGTCTGTAGCTGATTAATCATTCTACAAATTCCACCATTATCAGCAATTTTCCTTCTGGGGAAGTAAGGTGCAGGAAAGAGAAAGAACTTACCTAAGGCATTCTCACACACTCAGTCACTAGGAAAAGAGACCTGGACATCCATAAATATGGAAAAAATCTATATATGTTTGGCAATAAGCTTTTGGGGCTTTGCTTGCCATTTGGACTCAAGCAGGAAATGGAATTTCCCTGTTCTTGTCAACCTGAAATGCCTCCAAGGTCACAACTGCTCAGCTGGAAGATGGTAAATACCACAGCCTCGTTTCCTTAATGCACACAAGGAAGAGATAAACTCAGCCTAACCTTTTCAGTTTACTTTACTAAGTTTACTCTGGGATCATCTTTATGGCCCAGGTGACTCCCAGCTGAGCCAATGCAGGATGCTTAAGTGATATTGTAATATGAATAGTAAATCTTAACTTGGGGCCGAGCAGGAAGCTCCTGAATGCTGACTAATACTGCTGTAAAAAGTCACTCCAGAGGTCTGTGCAAGCACAGGGGAAAGCTCTGCCTGGCTGTGGGCATGTCAGGCTGCCCAAAGAAGCACATGGATACTTGCCTTGCTGTCTGCAGGTAGGTCTTTGCCCATCTTCTCCCACACCATGCTTTGGACCACATACCTGATTGACACGTTGATTTCTTCCCTGAATAATCAACCCCTTAATTAAACTGAATGCTTCTTAATTCCACCAGCTTGTAAATGCTGCATTCATTATCCAGAGATCTGAGGGAACTGAAGGGAAACAAAAACTCCTCACAAGATTTCACACCCACTCCACTGATCTGCAGAGATTTGAGGTGCAGAGTGAGCTCTGCTATCGTTCTTCAGACAGATGTGAGAAGGGGCAGTGGCAGATCACCCAGCAGGAGGATCAGGGGCTCTTCCTTTAGAGAGACTAAAGCCAAGGGACATTGGGACAATATTTGACTGGAACCAAGGGGAGAAGAAATAGGCACTGCC
The DNA here is from genome assembly GCA_013400635.1 of Hypocryptadius cinnamomeus. Classification (NCBI taxonomy): domain Eukaryota; kingdom Metazoa; phylum Chordata; class Aves; order Passeriformes; family Zosteropidae; genus Hypocryptadius; species Hypocryptadius cinnamomeus. Next base: position 37,302 of record VYZP01018822.1, on the reverse strand, counting down.
CTTCCAGGTGGTTGGTATTGATCTCCCACCTCCTTCTCTGAAGCACAGCAGGGGCTGCCCGTGGAGCAGCTGCCACCCCCAGGTGTGCTGTGAGCTCCAGTGTGCCTGCAGGGATTGTTTGTGTGTTGGAGCACAAGGCCCAGGCTCCTGGCTCCCACCTGGCCACAACAGCTTGGAGAACTGGAAGGAAATATCCTCTCCCACTTGCTTGAGCAGCATCCAAGCCTTTTGTTCAGATTATCCCACCCTGTAGGGGAGGATGGGGTCTGTTTGAGGCTCCCAAGGAAATGGTAACTCAGCCATTTGGCTGGGCTACACACAGGGAGTGTTTACCCTGCCTTGGCCATGGATTAGGGTGGGCGTCTCCACAGGGCTCCATCTTTATCTCCTTTTTCTTTTGAGGTTGCTGAAAAAATACCAATAGGACAGTGCCAAAGCAGAACTTGGAAACAGCCAGACATAACCACAGCATGGAGGGAGAGGGATCAGGAGCAGAAAAGACAAGTTTGAAGGTGGATGTGCATTTTCAGAGACAGTTCCAATTTGATGCAAAAACATTTAGAAATTTGAATTGAATACAGTAAGTCAGAGCAAGCCAAAAGCTGAGCTAGTTTCACCTGGAGCACTGATATTTTATTACAGCTTTCACAAGTATTTTGCCTTTCCCCACAATGGGCCATGAAAAATCAGTGGAAGTTGCTGTGGGATCACTGATGCTCTCCTCTCTCTGTGGCTGGTCTCCCAACCTCAGCCAGAACAGAGCTCTGCATCCCCATTTTCCCATTCCCACAGGACTCCCTCACACCTGGCTGCAGGCTCCTCTGGAGTGCAGCTCTCTGCATCTCAGCTCCTGACTTCAGTACCACGGGGAGACATCCAGGAGGAGAAATATCACCCAGTGAGGAAGCCACTCACCAAAGTGAACTGACTGGCATTGTTTCCTCCATAATCTGCATTTGGAGCTGGTTTTAAATTTCTCTGATCAAGTAGAGATCTGAAGGCAGCTGTCTCAGATCACCTCAAGTTTGGGCTGTTTCTACATCCTTGCTTTCATAGCTCTAGGTTTCTTTTTTTCTTTAAAAACAAAAAAAAAAAAGGCTTCCAAACAAAATGATCTCTTTCAGGTTGAACAAAACACCCATATAAATCTAAATGAAAGCTTTTGAAAACACAGAAAAAATATAACAGGTTGACCCAAAAAATATACTGCCTAATCAGATCAATACAAAGATCCTGTCAAGATTTTTCCCCACAATACCTATGCCCTGGAACTAGACAGTAAGATTTCTGGTTATGCAGACATGCCTTCCCCCCATCTTCCAAAATTTTTCTCAATTTTTTTTCTTTTCTCTGCATAGACATCCATAAGGAGGGGGTTTTTAGGAGAATTACTTACTGAAAGTGTTTTTATTAAGTTCTTTAAAAAAAAATAAGTTAAATATGCATGCATGAATTGGGAAAGCACATATGTTCAGACATAAAAATTTCTGAACATAGTCACACTTATTAAAAATTTTCAGTGAGTAATCCCAAATTCAAGGCTGTTTGGGAACTTCTTATATTTGCTTTATTAATGACAGAGTTATTTTTTGCTGTACTCAGTCTGAGATTGGACTGCTGGAACATCTTTATTCATATGGAAAAAATAATAAATATTAAATGCCCCAAAATCCAGGTATCACCATTCAGCCAACTACTCATGGATTAAGTAAAGGTTTGGTTTTCATTAATGATTGGCCATAATTTTTATATTTGTAAGGTACATAATAAGTTCTCATATATCAAATAGAATTTGGACTTCAGGGTCTGAAATTCAAAATTAGGCTTTCCAAGAGTGTGACTCTCCTCAGCAGTTTGTCTTTGCCTGTTGACTAGCAGTGCTGGATAGGAGATAGGATAGCAGCAATGGGATTATCAGGCATCCTATTCCTATTACTGACACATGCAAAAATCCACATTCTTTTATATGAGATTTATCAAATATAATATTATGATGTTATATTTGATAAAGCTGTCAGCTTTCTTTCTTTTTTTTAAAAAAAAGCCTATTGCAAAATGGTGGCAGAGCTAAACAAAACCCCAATTTACAAATTTGAAAAAATTTTCAGAGTGTCTCAGGTACAACAGGAATGGCTGTAGATTGATACTGCAGATAAAATATGTTGAAAACACAGAATAGAGAGATAGGCAATTTAAAGTAATAAGAGGAAATTAGACCATAAAGAGTGCTTAAACAGAGGGAAATAAACTGATACAATAGAGAATGGAGCTCTCAGCACAAACAGGTAAGAGTGGAAAGATATGAAAGGTATCAGAGTGATACAAAAGGCACAGTAAGGCAGGAAAACCAACAGCAAGTGCAGAGACAGAGCCCTTCAGGCTACAAGATAAACTGTGAAAAAACACTCTGAGTCCCCATTTCAGAAGTACATAAGCTACTTCATCTGTGTCCTTTGCAACAGTGAAAGAAGCAGCTGTCAAGGTTTGTGGAGGTGCAGAGGACAATAGGAAAGGACTGAAAGAGTGCATAGCGCAGTGATGGAGGCACCTACTTCCCCAAGAAATGATGCACCAACACTAATCATATGTAATATCAGTGATTAATACCTTTTCTACCAGCAGCACTGAAGAATCAAATTTGTAGTGATGTTAGATTTAGCTTTTTTGTTCTTAATCTCCAGACCTGGAAGCACTGGGATTTTCTTGGGGTGAAACACACTCAAATGTCTTAGTGAGTGGAAGAAGATTTAGTGGCAATAACAGATGGGCAGGACTGGTGACAGCTGTCTCCCTCATAAGTGGCACAAGTTAGCTGTGCCCCCTGTCTCAGTCTTTGTGTTTGCACAGGGCTGCTACTTCACAGTCCTACTGGGAACAGATCAATAGCGCAAGGAGGACACACAGGATATTTTCCTTATTATGAAGCAGAGGAAGATGCTTTTCACTCCAGCTACTGGAAGACTTCTGCACAGGCACTGTGCTCTGTGCACAAAGCATCTGGAGTGCCTGTGTGATCAGGATCCCCTGGGTTTTCCTACAAATTAATATCTAAGGAAGAAAAATGACAGAATGCAAATATTCAACTGCAAAAATACAAACAACTGTTTCATTGACTTCTTTTTCAAGCTTCTTTTTCAAATATGCAACTGCAAAAATACAAACAACTGTTTCATTGACTTCTTCTTCAAGCTGGTTATCAAGTGCAGGACTGTGTAGCAAACTGGTTCTCACTTCATCCACAGCCCTCCAGGTCCATTCCACGAGGGCAGAGCCTGCAGGAGGAAGGGTGAGAGAGGCTGTCCCACTGCTGGACTCCCCAGCCTTCAGTGTCGTGTCACATGAAGTGAATCTAATTGGTTTCAAGGGAAAGTTTAATAAAGATGCCTGAAGCCCAACTTATCTGTTAGATTGTGAATTCTCTAGGGGGAAAAATGAAAAAAAAAATCATGTTTTTTCAGGGTTTGTTGTGTGGCAGGTGTTTCTGCAATAAATGAGAGCCCCATCAGACTGAGTGACTTTCAGGTTCCTCCTGCCCAGGTGACACCTGAGCTACAGTGTTAAGCTGGAGGCCTGTGTCCCCATTACCCCTCCCCAGACCCAGCTGCTCCCACATCTGCAAGACCTGTGCAGAAAAAAGTTCCCTCATAGATTTTATCTCTGACTCAGACGGGATGGATGACTCCTGATTTGCTGCCATAAAGAAACACATACCTGACAGGCACTGAGACATAGAATCAAGCAGGATTTCCAACACTGTGCAGTGGCTTTTTCCCAAAGAAAAGTTAAAGTTTGCACAGTTGGAAAACAGCTCCTGGAGAAGATAGCAGCAGCTGAAGGAGTTTGGCTGGAAATCGTGCTACCCCTTGATCCACCCGCCGTGCGCAGCACCTCTGTGAGCGACTCCCGGATCGTTTGAAGGTGCTTGGGATGGCTTCAGGCTTTTGGCTTTTTTATGCAAGCAGATTTTCATGCTTTGATATCTTCTCTGACATGACTTTTGATCCAGTGAAGGTGATGCTGACACATTTTTCACAGTGAATATTTTGTGTACAGTGCTGCTGGAGCATTTCGGTTGCCTGAGTTATTTTGGAGGAACTCTTTCAAAAAGATGCAGCCTAATAAATGTGATGAAAAGTGAGAGCTCTGCTAACTGCAGTCAGGGTGTCTGCCCTGGTCCAGACCAAGGCATTGCAGCTTGTCAGCATGCAGGCACCATCAAACATGATCCAGGAGAGTTGTGAGAGAAGGGGGAGCCCAGCACAGACTGATCTGGGGCTCTGTGCAGAGAGAACAGCACTTTGGAATATCCAGATTATTCCCCCCACAAAAAAGCAGATGATGTTTCAAGCTGTCAGACTGGCAAGTTTTGGGAAAAGTGAAGAAACCCTGTTGGAAAGTCTGTGCTTTGCTGTTCCTGCCAGGGTAAAGCAGCACAGGGAATGAGGGTCACCAGCCAAGGAATGCTATGTGCCTCAGGGAACCCCCTGCTGAAGGACTTTCAGCTAATTGAGAAAGTCAAACATCCATATTCCTGCTGAAAAAGGGGCTGCACTACCTTCATTGGGCATTTCAGCTACAAAGGGAATTGTTCATAAAGGCAGAAGGAATTAAAGGAGGGAATTAAAGGATGCAGTGTTTAATGGGGCAGATTGATGTGCACACTGATGAGATATACTTCAAATTGATTAAATGTCTGTTTTGGCTGAAACAGCTTTTTTTTTTTTTCCCCCATGGCCAATGCTATCTGTGATTTTTGTTGTTTGTAAGTCATGCCTCTTGCTGTGACCCAGCCAGAACTGAACCCGGCCAAATAAAAGGTGTGCTTAAACAAGTTAAAATGAAAAATAAAAATAAAATAAGAAAAGGAAATGAAAGGAAAGGGAAGAAAAGAAAAGAAAAAAGAAAAAGAAAAGTCAAAATCACAGCATACTCTAATTTCTACCATTCCAGCATTCCAAGGCCCATGAAAGGAAAGCAGTTTTGTGCTAAGGTAGGTCTCAATGCAGCAAAAAGAAATCCCAGCAGGGTTGCACCTGCCTGGCTGCAGTGTAAGGACTTGTTGGAGCACAATGCAAATCACACCAGTGCAGCCAAACCCGTGATAACCCAGAAGGGGACGTGGGACTGTGTGCTGGCACCTTCTCTTTCCTGAACTGCTGAGGCAGCCTCATTTCCCTGTGTGTGTAATGGTATGGAAGCACAGTATCTTGGACTTTGTAGGCATTAGAAGGAGCTAAGCTACCCTGGAATTAAATTCATCCAACTTTTCCAATTGATAGTTAACCAAGTGCGAGCCCCCGTAGTGGGACTTCCACCAGAGTCAGTCTTGCGTGGATTTACTTTCTGAGGGAAAATTACCCAACCAAGCTAAATCATTTCAGGCAGAGCAGTTGTAAGAGCTTGTTTACACGAATCTGCTCAGAAAAGTTGATCTGAATTTTTAAGTGGATTAGTTAAACTGCATTAATTAAAGCCCTTTGTGGGAACTGTCAGAATTAAAGTGTCTTTGATTTGATTTGGTTTACTTCTCTTCCAAGGCTAAGTCATATTAAGGCCACTTTACTTGTGAAACGAAAGGTTTAATGCAATTTACTTAATTCACTTTAAACTCCTGCCTTTAGTTAATTTAAATCAACTTCCCTGATTTTCTCTGTATTGACATGCCCAAGCAAAATGAAGGCCACTGAAAAAGCAACACCAAAGAGAAACTTCGAATAAATCAAAATATTTCACTAGCCCCTCCAGGCCATTACTATCCTTGTCACCAACAAGATTTGGGAAGTGCAGGTAACACTGTCAAGGTCCAAGGACTGAGAAACAGATCCTTGGTGCTGAGCTACAGTTGCTCATCAGAGACAGGATGGCCAGTCCTGCAAAAACAAAAAATTTTACTCCACCCTAAAATAAAAGATTAAAAGTTAAGTAAATGCCTCCTAGCCCTCAAAATAAAAACAGGGCTCAGGCTATGGTCTGTGGAGAGGGAAGAAGAGATGTTCCCGAATATATGAACAAAGGAAATTTTATTTAAAGCTCTGGTGACAATATCTGCATCCTTCCTTCCTCCTGAGCCAGAAGGCACAAACAATATTGGTAAAATGCTGTTGGAGGAGACCTGGTCTCCTTTTCCCGGGAAGTATCGTGCCTGTTTCAGGCACTGGTACGGGGAATACCATGAAGCAGCCTGAAGCTGGGAGATCTGGGGTGTGGAGGCAGACAGGTGACTTTGCATGGCATCAGCCCTGGCTCTGCAGGACCAGCTCTGAGCCAAGAGCCAATCTGCCTGACAATCCCAAAGTGTCACCTAGGAAAATCAGAATTCCAGGTGAATATTTGAAAACCATCTCTTTCTTCACGTGCAACCTGCTTTCACAAGACACTTCAATGCCTACAAAACCCGCCACACCCTCTGTACATTGCATTTTCCAGCTCTCAGGCTGGCCCTATGCAGCTGCACAGCAGTCAGCCCTGCCACAGCCAGCAGCAGGGACAGTGACAGGGCCACTCTGCCCCAGATGAATGATCAGAGCAGGGACTGTCACATTAAATGAGAGGGAGTACGAGACAGGCTCCTTGCGCTGCCGAGATGCACTTTGGTGTTGAATCATCCTCCAAGGCAGCCTAAGTGAGAGCAGAGGTGGTGATTAGCGGCTCCGTGTCTGTTTGGAGAGGGCTGCATGCATGGCTGAGTATGAATGGCCTGATTATGAGTGGGTGGAACTCCACTCAAAGGGACTGAGCGGGCAGAGCTGAGGCAGCAGTGATTAGCTGCCATGCAAGGTGAGTTATTGTCCCCTGGGATGCTAAAGATATACTGTACTTAATAGTTCACTGGCCACATGCATTCCAAAGGTTGATATTGTTGCAGCCGGAAACATTCATTCACATAATTAGTTTACTTTTCCAGTTTAAGCCAAATGGAAAATGCCCCTGTACAGCACTCTTAAGCTGGCTGTTGGGCCAGTGTTGATCAGCAAAGTCCTTTTGACTTTGCAAAGTTGCCTGGGTTTCCCCAGAAGGACATGAGGTCGTTTAACCACCTACATTATCACAATGCCTTATCACAGGCATTATACGGACACTCTGGGATCTTCTCTGGATAATCTGACCCCAAAATTTGACCCCAGCAGCCAGTGAAATCAATGGAAAATGAGCCTTTGTATGACAGGGTTGTCACTTGTCCGTGATCTTAATTCCAGGTGTGTGACAGGGATGACAGGAGATGACTCATCCCTTGCCAAAAATCCTCAGTGTCACAGATTTGCAGTTATACCTTCCTCCAGAGGAACTTACCCATACTTACCCATAATAAATGATCTTCAGGTGACTTCCTCTCCCTTCTCTGGGAGTCATGAATATTTGACTGAACAAATTAATCTTTTCACTTCCTTTCATAGGAAGACAGATACCTTTATATATGGAGTGCCTGAAAAGAGGATAAAAAAAAGCCCACAAAGAAAAGAATCTGATTTTTGAGTAACTGCTCATTGCAAGGATTAGGCCAGACCCTCAACTGCACCAGAGCAGCACCATTTAAATTAGCAGATGTACTTCTCCATCTCTTTCTATCTCACTGATCCCTCTTTGAAAATACCAACAGTGTCAGGGCTGGGAAGGATCCACCGAGGTCCTCAACACCAGCATAACCACATCATCAAACTTTGCATAATCTATCAATTTGTGAAGACTCAGAAGGGCCTTACTCTTCAGGCCCAACAAGGTTTGCTGCCTTCTAGTGACTCTGTTTCACCAGGGCAGCACTTGGGTTTGGATTGGGTGCTCAGGAACATGGCTTTGGAGGAGAGGACCCTGATATGCATGCTTGGTGTGAATATCATGCTCCATCACCTCCATGGCAAGGGAGTGTAACAGCAGCCAGGATGGTGTCAGCATTTTGTGCTGCATTATTCTGTCTGTTCATTTGTTTTTGTTAAGCCTTCAGCAGAAAGGCTGGGTTCTGGAAAGGGCTGCTTGGAAGCTCCTCCTTGTTTGGCATTCCATCCTGTGAAGAGCCCAGGAAGTACAGGCAGTACTTAAATTTCCACACACCACTTCCAGTCACCCCTAGAGGCTGGTTCTGCTGTGATCCTCAGCAGGATATCCATGTCTTGAGCCTTGTCCTTCTGTTTACTTGTGTTTGCTTCTGCATGCTTTGCTCCTGACCTATTCAATGCTTTATTGAGCCCTGCAATTATTTTCCCATTCATTTTCTTCTTTCCTGACTCATTTAGCAAGCAATTACTTCTTGACCTCTTGTGCATTGAGACACACCATCTAGCCCAGTGTGGCGGAAAGTGGGAATCTGCTGCCTTTGGAAACCCTGCAAGCTGGTAGCAGGGAACAGTTGTCCCCTGGATATGTTGCTCCAGTTGCATTCCAGAGCTTGCTCATGCAAAAAAGCAATTTTTGGCCTGCATTTGTGCAAGAAGAACAAAACAGCCAGCTCATTTTCTGTCTCCAGGCAGACTTCCCAAACATTATAGGAAGAGGATGGGTCTAGGGGCTTTCTGGCCAGGAATGCAACAGACCATGGGACAAACAAGCATGTTGGCACAATCAGGTGGCTGCTGTGTCCAAAGCAGCCCAAAACTGCTGAGTGCCTCAGCCTACCTGCTCACTGATGGTCCTCCTGCACCAAGCTGCCTCATACCTGGGTCTAACCCCACAGTGCAAACCCAAAGGGCTGCTCTCCCTGAGGGTTTCACTGCTGCATTGCTTTTTCTCTGCATTTTTAATGAATTTTTGAGAAAACTATAGTAGTGAGAGATTTGTGCAAACAAGAGTGCACTGCATGCCCTGAGTGCCTGGGATGAAACAGCATGCTCAAAGCCTCCATGCTGAGCTGCCAGTGTCCTCTAAAGCATATCTCATCCCCACCGGCTCTTTGGAATTTTAAGGTGGCTGTTCTCATCACAGGGAAACCTGTCTTTTTTTCCAGCATTTCTGGTGCAGAACATGTTCTGTTGTCCTTCTGCAGCTGAAGGGAAAGGAGTCAGGGGATGTGGCTTCTGTGATGCTCTTTTGCTATTCCCTTTGGTGTCAGGCTTTTTTGTTTACTTGCAAAGGCAGGGCAGGGATAAGGCTGGTCTTATGTGATGAAAAGCAGTTCTGCTATGAGGTAACAAGAATTGCTACCCAAAAAGAAGATTGGAACAATGGTGAAAGATTGGAATGTTATTTCCAAAAATTGAAAGTGGTCATGTGCCAAGAGCTATGATAAAGTGAGTCCTTGCTGCAGAGAGGTGGTCTGTCTGGTAACACATCAATATTTTCCTAAGATATTGAGAAAGGAAGGGTCCCAAAATATTTCCCTAAAATGACAGCACAAATCAGAAGAAACAGCCAATGAATTCATCAATTTCAGCATTTATTTTGAGGTAAGTCTCACACAGAGATGGTGGGTGGTGCAGAGCACCCTTTCTCCATAGCTGTGGAAACTTTCATCGGCCTGTAGGATCCTGATGGGGGTAATGTGGAGACCCCTTCATCCATGGCTGTAGAGAGCTTCCAGCAGCCTGTAGGACCGTAATGGGGTACAGACCAAGGATAAGTGTGTTTCCTTACTTTTAGGTTAAGCTTCTTGTAGAAAGTCCCTTGTAGAACGTTTCATACTCTCTGGGTGGTAGAGGAAGGAGAGGGAGGGTGTGTGCCACGTGCCGGTCATGTCCCTGTCTGGGGATTTAGCTGTCAAAGACAGGAACACCAAAGAATGGAGCAGCCCCACCTCCAGCAGCCCCTGCCTCCATAGCTGAGGCTTTCCCAGCCTCAGGTCATGGCTGTCCAACCCATCCCTCCCTGAGGGACAGGAAATGTCCAAGCCCAGACACGTCACCAACCCCACTGCAATGAAGGCCACCACCAGAGATGGCCACTGCCAATGTTCTCCCTGCTGTGACACACCACCAGGGCTGTCTACATGGAGAAAAAAGATGTGTTTGCCATGACTGGAGGGGGCTCCCAGCTCCCTGTAAGGTTGAAGGCAACTGTAAGATCAAAACAGGGCATAAGTTGGAGGTCATCACCAACACACCCTGCCACTGCCAATGTTCTGTCTGCTGTGACATATCACCAGGGCTTGTGCCTGGAATTAGCCCTGTATCACTGTGACATGGCTATTATCTTCCACCATTCAGCTGAGAAGAAACAATTAAATAATAAAAATACATAAATAAATTAATTAAAATAGATAAACAACCTCTGGCAATATTGTGGTGGAAAATTAGCCAGCTGTAGCAGCTATTTAAAGAACAGCACTTCAGAAAATGTTAAAAAAATAATTTAAAGCAGCAAGTCCTACTCACTGCCCAAGTGTAAAGAATTGTGTGGTACTTGCTGCTGAGATTTGTGGGTTTGAAGACGAAATTCTTGAAAAATACCTGTCAAGTTGACTGGAGGCAACATTTCACACTTTTAGAATTAAAGACCTGTCCAGTGCAAAATGACGCATCCACAAGTGGCTGAGGGTGCTGAGCACAGATCAGAATGAACTGCAAGACTCACATCTTTCTTTCCCTGAAATAAAGCAAATAATTTTGCCAGAGCCTGTCCTGTGCTACACACTTCTGCTGGACACTAGAATAAAATTCAGGAATTACTTCCCTTCCGCTTGGTTCACTGCAGGCTGCTGCATGCAGTCTCTTTAACTGACAGTACCAGAGGCACTGGGCACAAACTAAAATGCATCAGGTTTCCCCTGAACATCAGGAAACACTTTTTACTGAGACTGAGAACTGACACAGGTTACCCAGGCAGGTTGTGGAGTATCTAACCTTGGAGGTATTCAAAAGCCACCTGGATACAGTCCTGAACAAGTAGCTCTGGGTGGCCCTGCTTGAGCTCAGGAGATGGACCAAATAACCTCCAGAGGTCCTGTCCAGGCTCAGCCCTTCTGTGAGTCTGTGATTCAGGCACCAGCCACCCCAGTAATTGACTGATACAGTTTGTGTGATGCCACATGGGCTCACAACGAGCAGTCAGGGATGACATCCTCTGTGTACAAACTCTGACCTTCCTCCAGAGACCACCAGAAGAGCAGGTAATTTACAACTACCAGATCATCAGACTACAGTTTTCCAGGCGGTGGACCTGTTAGCTGGGCAGTCTTGGTCTGGGAGAAATTAACATCCCAAAAGAGTCACTAGTCCAATGTACTTTGGACTTAACCCAAGGCAGTTGTCTCAGGCAGCTCATCTGCTGCCTTCAGTAGCCACATTGCCCCTGAGAAAAGCAAGTGTTTTCCAGACATCCTAAAGCTCCTGGGATGAGAACCAGGCTGAGCAGCACTCAGCAGTTCATTACCCATTCCTGTGCCTGTGTGCAAAAGGAGGTGCTGATGTGCTGCAATCCTCCAGCATTTTGCACCTTCTCTGTTCTCAGTCCTTGCAGAGGTAAGTGGTTACACAGGGTGCAAAGCAATGATGAGTCCAGCCTGCAGTGTTTCCAGATGGGAAGAGCAGCACTGGCACTGGAGAGCCCTCCTGAGAGCTCCTGCCTGCTTTGAAGACACTGGGACTTCATGGATGTCAGCTGAGCTCCAGATAAGCATGTGGACTTTGTGGTGCTCTTCTGAATGCAGCACAAGTTCTGAACTATTTAAGGTTTTTGTTCACTTGTCATTTCTCATTTCCTCCTTTTAAAGGAATCTTCATTCCTTTGTTAAGATACTGTTTAAATCTCTCAATGACTAAACCATGTATGAAAATGAGTGAGTGCACCTTGGCTAGGTTTACATGCTGCAGGAGGTGTGGCAGTTTAGAGATGACAATTTAATAGTAAATAAATCCTGGCTGTATGGTTTTTTTCACCTTTTTTCTCTCTATAAAGAATCCTTTGGAAATCCAGCACAGCTGGTACTTGAATATTTGGGCTATTTGGCTCCCTGTTTAGCTGCTCCATCATGAAATGTAGTGATAGTCAGACGAGTAAGTGCATAAAAATGGCACCTAGGTGCTTAAAGTAGGTGTTTTCTGTGGGCCTCCTGAGGCATGTGTGCTGAGTTTAAGGATTGATTGGGTTTTTTATCCCTCTCTCATTCCTGTGGCTGGGATGTGCTAACCATGTTGTGCTCAGATGTCCTGCCTCTCCCACTGCAGTGCCAGCTAATGTCTGATTCCAGAAGCTTTGCAGTTGGCAATGTTTTAATAAGCAGAAAGAGCACAGCTTGATTCTCAGGTAACAGGCTGAGCTAGCTGTGCTGGCAGTCAGAGCAAAAAACATGGTATTGACTTGAAGACTGAGTGAATTTGGAATAGAAATTGCGGAGGAGGAATAAATGTGGCATACCAGGATGTCACTTCTACACTTTCCAGATGATAACTGCACTCTAAAGTGGAGAATCTCTGACAGTGACGTCCTCTTTCAAGTATCCAACATCTTTTCCCGTACTTGGTCCTCCTGCAAACCCCCTCTTTTCCCTGCTTTGTCTGACTCACTGTGTATTCTTCACAAAACACACTGTCACAGGCTCTGTTTATGAGAGTTACTCAAGCTTGTTTCCAAGTTAGAATTCATGTTTTATGAGGAGGTGGATAGGTGAGGAGGGGAGAAGCTTCCACTCAGGCAAGGGCATTGGAAAGCCCTCACTGGGGATAAAAGTTGCAGGCTAACTAGCACATCTCTGACTGTGTTGCATTAAAAAGTGCCTGGAAACTCTTTTCTTGCCTCTCACTACAACATCTTTCAGGCCATCCATGAAATCAACATCCAAGAGTAGTTTATTTCATCACTGTCTGCTACACCATTGACCAGGATATTTATTCCTAGGAGATTAGAACCTCACCTGGAGTCTCAATTTCCTGAGATATTTGGGTGTCACCACATGATATCATAGAGGGAGCAGATGCCTTCTGGAGGGCAAAGCCACATCTGAGTGGGTGTCCTGGTGCAGAAAGGAAGGGGAACAAAGGCTAGAAGTAGAGAGTGTCCTTCTGGTGGCAGGATCAGTGCATGATGGAAGAGCCTGTGGCAACAGAAATACCTAATTTATTTCTAGGAAAGGGTGAAAAAAGGATTAAAAGCAAGAAATCAGGCTCTTCACATTTCTGGGAGAGAGAGGCAGTTCGATAATAAGCTGCTTTCCCACCAGCAGCTCAGGGTGATGTAGTTCCCAGAGCCAGGTCCCTCAGGACAACACCCTTGGCCAGGGTGGCTGACCCTCTAAAAATCCTGTTAAGAGTGTGAAAGCAAATGTGTGTGAGTGAATGATGCTAAAGCCTCCTTCAGAGGACAGGGAGCTGGCCCTGCAGGGAGGGATGTTCACAAACTTGCACCAGGATGCCTCCACCCTCAGGAGAAAGAAGCTGCACTGTGTCCACCTCACCTGCTCCCAGAGGCAGCTTCTCTCTTCCCCAAAAAACCCCAAAAATGTGTCAAAACACGTGTGTCTAGAAAATATCAGTTCATAATTTTATAATTTTATCAAGCCACATTTTACACCAAGGATCAAAATCGGGCCTATGTAAAAATCTTTAGCAATATCAGGGAAAAGTCAAAAACATAGTGAGAGCAGTCATTTGTTGGCCTCTAAAAGGTACGTTTGCAGCCCAGTTGTAATATTCTTGGAGAACCCAAATAAGAAAACCATAAAGAAAGCTCAAAATATCACACTTCACTCTTCAGGCCTTGTGTAATGTAAACTAAATAAAAGTTCCTAATGGAAAAAAGGGTAAATGAGTTATTTTTAAAATTTATTTTAATGGTGACTGCATTATTAATAATGTATTTAGAGAGTTATTTTCAGCTATGTCCCTAGATCCAGTGAAATAATTACATGCTCCAGGACAGGAGTAAAAGGATGAGGGACTACATATATCTTAGTGACCAGTTCTATAAATAAGCTGCTAAAAATTAGTAACCACTGTCATAGCTGGCTCAAGAGAGACTTGTTAACTAATTATAGATCAAGCTGTGCATTAAAATGAGAGGCATTTGCAAGATATTACAGTAAATGTAATGTTCCCAAGAGAAGTTAGATTGAACAATCTCGGAACCTCTGCAGCTTGAGCAGTGCAAAAAACAAGTTTTCAAATATTATTTGAATGTCATGGGGGGACTAGATAGAAATGCTACCTAGGACGGGTCATTTCTTGAATTTCTTGACCTGAAGACCCTCTAGAACATGTACTGACAACAACACAAATTGTCTGGGTAGGCTACCTAGATATTGGCAGGTTTTTGGCCATTACTGCCTGGTTCTGTGTTTTACAGGTGTGCATGATGGGATCTCAGTCCATGATCAGCCTTGCCATGATATAAAACACACAGAATAAGAGCACAGGCATTCTGGTCCTCAAAGCTGTATTTCAGGAATGTGAAGTTTGTTTCCTGATTTAATGCTGCCACAGTCAAGCAGATTTGGAGCATTACATAGGCCTAACAAGAAAATTTCATGAGTATTTTGAAATTGTGGGTAACCTGAAAAAGAGAAGAAAGTATTTTGGCAAATAAAACATACTTTCATGTAAATCACAGATAGAATTTCCAGGAATTTATCCTGGGACAGAATCTGAGAGCTGAGTGGCTGAAAAAAAGTGAGTGCACACAGGGGATCTTTATCACTTTGAGCTGCAGCTTGATCACCAAAAAGAAAAAAAAAAAAAAAAGGAAAAAAGAAAAAAAAGAAAGAAAAATGCAATATACAGTGCAACCTTGAACATCAGAAGGACCAAGCAGAATGCCAGAGAGGAGTGGGATACTTTACCTGCTTGATTCCTTTGCTCTAAAATATTATTAATATTTTAGCATATTGAGTGCTGCTTACTTTTCTGGAGCAACACCTTTAAAAATCAAGCTGTGCAATACAGAGGTGAACCTGGATGATGGCTGGTTGAGATCAACTGCAGGAGACAGCACTGTAAAAAAAAAAGAAAAATCTGGATTGAAACTAAGCCTTCCTTTTTTTTTTTTCTTAATTTGGATTAAATTTTCCATTTGCAAATATAGAACAGAGCATCTGGTTGCAAAGAAGATGGTAGCTGGACTGCAGCATTCAATTACAACTAATCTGCATCACTAGATACTTCTAATGTGCCTGGAAACTATTTTGATCCAAGGCTAATTGGTTTATTGTACGCATTTACAGGTACAAAAGAAAACAAAAATTGTGACTGAGCTAAAATTCAGCTCATTATTTGCTATTGTGGCATTAATTATTGACCAGATTCTTCAGTTACTGAACAATTTAAATCTGCCATGAGCAGTAGTCATTCTCCCGAACAATGTGTTGGAAGCTGGTCTATGAGAGATGAAACCTTAAAATGTAGAGTAATAGCACAGCCCAGTGGCCTGTCAAAGAATGAACCACACTTAGGATCCACTCATCTGGGCAACTGAACGTATTTTATCCAAAAGCCTGGGAAAAGTCAAAATGGGAAATTATTCTAGGGTCAGGTAGAAGTGAATTCTTTCTTCTAATCCATTTTCTTTATCCAAAATCCTTCTGAAATACTGCTTTCAGCTTTGCTGGCTACAAAGCATATTGTCACACTTATGTAATTTTATATAGAATTCTTTAAGACCATTATTCAAAACTATATTTGGAATACTAATTTCATTTAGAATAATTCATGCTCTAAATTATGCTATTGTTATAATTCTATTGTTGGAAAGAATTATTCTTTGTCTCATTATTCCCTTACATACTTGCTTGGATCTGCTTTTATTTTCATGTACAATTTGCATATATTCAAGGAGTCCTCTGAAATCTACTGACACTGGCTTATGTGGACCTATTTATTCTAGAAAATAGTTGATATCTCACAAAAAATACACCACCACCACCACCACCACCCCCAAATTAGTCTTGGACTAGAGGAAAAGGGTGGGATGTTGTGGCTACATGGGCACCAGCCGGGGTTTGGGCTGGGGTTAGGGTTGTGCCAGGGCTGGGGAGCAGCAGAATTTTCAGCTGGGCAAGGCAGGAGGGGTGGTGGGCTGGGAGGATGCTGTGTGCCTGTTTCCCATCCCATCAGGAGGAGAGGATGTGTTAAGGATGCCCTGGGACACAGGCCATGGAAGGGCTGTCGAGTTCCTCACAATCATTGCCTGTCTGGATTGTGAGGGAAGGGTCCAAACAGGGCTGTTGGACACCTGAGAATGGAGCTCATGCATGTTAACACATGGATAAAACAAATACCTGTCCAAGTCACCAGGAAATAAAATGGAAAGTGCTGTGCCTTAGTATGCCTCCTCTAATTAAACAGAAATACCTTAATTTAAGAAGCATTGCTCTTTCTCCTGGGATAAGTAATGACCCCATCCCTCCACAAGCAACAGAGCTTGTCACAAAACCTGCACAGAGTCCAGATCTGGACTACGGACACGCCAGGTGGGAAGGACAGGATGGGGGCCCCTACAGTCAGGGAAAATTTTTGAAAGGAAAGAAGATGATAGAGTGCTCAAAGAAGACAAAAAAACTGACACAGAAGTGACAAACTAAAAACAAAGAGCAAAGGCTTTGAGGGGTGCCACTTGAAGCAGAGTCAGGTCAGAGCCTGTGTTAGTAGTGTAGCAAGCATGGGTCCCCAGCAACACAGATTTCTCTCTACTGACCAGAGGAAAAAATCCACCCCTCCTAGATAATTCCCTAAATTAATTCTACCAGAAGATGCTACAGATAAGAGGTGACCTTGCACACTGAGTCAGTTTGTTAAACAAGGTATAGCTGACATGGCCAAGTCTTGCACACCACAAGTCCCTGAATATGAATTTTAGCACTGTGTGTGGCTTAAATATATCAAATCAAGTTTTCACCATTGCTAGTCCCATGGGTAGCAACAAATTGGATTAAATAATAATTACTAATACAGCTATAAAGAAAAAAACAAGAAGACTCAAACTCTGAGCTGTATTTAGTACTTTTAAATTTCTGTACAGCCCCAGAGGCAAATAAATGTAATATGCTGGCATTTTGACCAGCAAAAAACCAAAGGGGCACTTCGCTAATGAAGTCCCTGAGGATTTAAGGATTCATAGAGCCAGACATAGGCAAAAGCAAAGCTCAGCACCACTCTGGGCTCTGGGTGCTGACGATTGCAAGAAGTGTTGGTTTCACAAGATGTAGCCTGAACTCCACATGGCACAGTAGCTCTGGAAGCATCACCTCTAGGTTGCAGTGTGGTGCCAGCACAGAGTCTCAGCTGGCCATTACACATGGCAGTGACCCAGAAGCTGGAGAAATGAACCGTGTGGTTTCCAGCAGCCCTGCTCAGTTACAACCAAGTGCCAAACATGACTAAATCTGGTAGGCAGGCCTTGTTGTTTGAATTTACCCAACTTCAGGAGGCTGCTGTGACACTACCATAGTGCCAAAAAACTTCCCCAGAACCAGTATGGCAGAGCATCCTTCCAAAAGGACACATTCCTCGTTCACGTATTTTCTCTCACACCTAATTCAGTACATGTTGCCAGAAGATCTCTTGCCTTCATGTTCTCTGGGAGACAAAAAAGGGACCACAAAAACAGGAGGAAGTCCACCCCTGTGGCACCTAGCTCCATCAAGATGCTCTCTGCAAGCCTTGTCCTGTCCTAAACATTTGCCTGCTGACCAGCTGTGAGCAAAAGCAAACTGCATAGGATAATTTTATAGTTCCATGATCATCAGCAGCCCTCATTTCCTTCCTTCCTCCCTCCCATTCAATTTTCCTTGTTTCCAACATGTCAGGCACCAAGCCTGTCTGTCTATCCCTGTTTTCCTGCTTAGGTGTGTCTGACTGAAGTTCAAGCTTGTGTAGTTTGTCCTCCACCAGGAACTCCCTCAAGAATCATGTCCACATCTCAAGCACCCAGACACAGATCACAGCCAAATGACAGGAAAAAAAAACATTTCCTTCCCCTTTCCTGGAGTTATGGATGTCCTTTCATCAACACCCCAAATTACCCTGATATTTTTTCTGTTTATTGGCTGTGAGATATTGGCACATAATTCTGCCATATTTAAACACTGGTCCCACTGGCATTATCTTCTCAATCCCTGCTAATTCAAATGTTTCTCAGAGGGTCTTGTACATGACATTCTCCTAGAAAATGAAACATGTGAAGATCCTTTCATCCAAAATCCCAAGGGATTCACCTAAGCATTCACATTCCAATTCATAACTGTTCTTGATGAAATATAGGATAAAACACCAATTTTTTTTTTTGTGCAGAAATACTATAGAACTACTATAACACCGTACCTTATCAGAGTCCTCATAGAAGAAATATGCAGAATATCTTTTCTTATTGCTTATGCATTGTTCTGCTGCTGTAGGCTATTTCCATTCCCTTATTTATGACAAATTCATTCCAAGTTGTCACTAAAGCATTGCCATACACAAATTCATTCATGTCACTAAAGCATTGCCATACGTTGCCCTTTGTTTTGTGAGGATTGCTACTTGGAGTCCTTATTTTACAAAGTATTATCAGTTCTGTGCTTCTCCTGCCTGATATTAGCATTTTCCATAGTTTCTTGAAGACTGTTGTGATTTCCAATGGCAAGCATGTGATACTGGAAGTTTCAGATCCCAAAAGTGTTTCCTACTCAGGAAAAAGGGCAGGATGTCCTTCAAAGTACAGTTCAGCTTTTCAGAGACCTAATTCCAATCCTTTTTTTGTTCCTTTTCCCTTTACCCAGTCACTTATCACTGGAAGGAAGACTGTTTCATTCTACTCCTTGTCTCATCCCTCATGAACTTTGTCTTTTCCATGCGTATATTACCTTCGATTTTTGCCTTCCTCTCTCAGTATCTGAATTTATACAATTTAGGGCTTGTAATGGTTTCAGGCAGATAAAATATGTCATTCAGGAATGGCTTGGACTGTGCTTGATGTGTTTACCTTCCTCACTCAGAAGGTGAAAATTTTCAATAAAATGATGTCCTTTTTGTCTAATTTCCTGCTTTGACTTGGTCTTTTCACTCTCCTTGAAAGCAGAGTGAGTAAGTACTCGGGGACTATGTAATTCACTTATAATTGAAACAATAGACCATAAAGGCTCCTTGAGAGCAATTACATCTATCGAGCCAATGAGTCAGTTGTGCATTTGCACCAAGTCCAAGCAGTAAAATATATTTATGATTTTTTTTTAATGAAAGTTACTGCTCACTTAGTCTTTGGAGTCAGCACAATGCATCATGAGACAGAGGCTTAAATGTGAATCTTCATGAGCAGTGTGCATGACTTACAATGAAAAAGGATTGCAGTAGGCTTTGTCTAGGCATGCTGCACCCAACCAAAGAATTAGTATGTATCTGATTAAATGTGGTCTGAAACATAACAGTCTAAGAAAAGTGAAGTAAAAACTACAGCAAATTTGAGAGTATGGTGCTCAAGACTAGATAGTGATAAGGGGATAAACTGAATATTACTAAAATTAGAAGTGCCTCAATTCCTTTGTTTGCTTTTATCTTCAACCACAACCTAGGCTGACTCTGCTGGCAAGCCTAGTTGAGGTCAGGAAAAAGCAATTACACTGCATTAAGCCACCTGTCCAAGGGAGATTCTGGGCAAATCAAATCCTGTGCAAGACACTGATTATAAATTAAGGAGTCTGGGATCAGCTACTATGTCAGAAACACGGTTATGTGTATGATGCTGGGATCCAGCTGTGTCTGTGCCCTATAACACTCTGTGATCCTGGACATGTCACTCAGGTGGGGGCCAATACCCAAACCACGGTCTCCACAAAATGGAGAGCAAAGTGCTCATTACCTTTTTTTTCCTGTCTTTTTTGGGTAATCAGTAGGGCACCTGCTCCTTCAATAGGCAGCACAGAGATGGTAAAGTCCATGAGGCCTTTGCACAAATCTAGCAGCCTAACCCAGCCACAATACATAGGAATTCATAGAATCATTAAGGTTGGAAAAGACCTCTGAGGTCATTGAGTCCATCCCTTAACACAGCACCACTATGTGCACCCCTAAACCCCCAAACATGGATTTCCAGCACTTTCAGGGATGGTGATTCCACTTCCTTCTATAGCCTGCTTCAATGCCTGAACGACCCTTGCAGTGAAGAAATTTTTCCTATTTGTTGTCATCTTACTGCAAGAGCACCATACCTTCTCGGTGATTTCTTATGGATAGCTCCTCACAGCACCAACTCCTTCTTCTTCACACCAGAACCAACAAACTAACTCCTCAACCTGTTAACCCACTCTTCTTCTATACCACTCATCCTCATTGGACACAGCTGTGGCCTATTCCTAATCTTTGGTAATTAGTACAGCTGCAACTCCTCAGGGGTGAGATTACCTTCTGCACTATCTTTGTCTTCTTACATTCTTTCCCCCCACACCTAATATCTAACCTAAAACACCTGTTATAATTTGATTATGAGAGATACCTTTGCTTGCGTTAAGGTGCAAATGATGCCATGTGCCAAGTCAATGGTATGGATTTTATTTATGTAATAAATAAAATTCATACTATTTTATCTCTTACATGCAAATTTAAGGTAGAGAGATAGAAATAATAGGAAGAGGTGGGCAAGAGAAAGAGAGTAAGAGACAGAGAGGTTAAGCAAAAGGTATCACCACCATGTGGATTCCTACATCGTCCCACTGGTGCTTCTTCATCCTGGTCCTCACTGGTGGAGGTCCCAGAGTCCTTCTTCTGGAGGTACCACTTTTGTACAGTCCAAGTTCTGGGTATTCAGGGAGTGCAGATGCCATTCCCATAACTTGAGATGTCATGTGCATAAGCACTTGCTTCCTTTCCCACAATTTGCCATGGTGGGAATTTTTGTCTGGATGCTAACCAAACCTCTACCTCCATTAGGCCTGGAATGAACTCCTTCCTTCTGTGTTGCCTGTGCTTATCTCAGATTCCATTGTGGTGACTTATCTTATGAGGACGGTATTCTGAGACATGTAACTGCATTCTTTAAGTCCTCACACCACCCTGGCCACTTCCTCTAGTCCTGTCACTTGTCACCAGGGAGAAGAGACCTCCACATCTCCACAGCTTCCCTCATAGAGAGAGTAGTCCATCCTCCCTGTACGAGACAGAGACAAAGAAAAAAACACATTTAGAGCCTCACTGAGTTGGGGCAGCGCTGTGGTCTCACCACTCTGGAGGTCCAAGTAAACAATTAAATTAAACAAGGTAGTTCCATGGAATACCTATGGATTAGTGTGGAAAGCACTTTGGCCTCACTAATTCCAGCACCCAAGCCAAGAGCTGTGGTCTTCAGTGCCACATAAGCAGAACAGCACATTCAGAGGCTGCTGAGACACCTCTGCTGCACCTCTACAGCGTGGCTTTGCAAGAAATATGTGCATTATGTGCTTTATGTGATGAGGCTTGTTCCCTGCTCTGCAGATATGCTCTTTTCCGTGGAGAGTGTTTCAGCTGCCTCTTAAAAGTGAGCGTGCATTAAAGTGCTTCTCACCTCGGAGATAATTGAGTACATGTACAGCATCTATCACAATAAAAGCCAAACCTCAGACAGATACTAGGGCACTATCAAAGACAAAAAAACAATAAATAAGAATTCATAAGGCTTTCAGTCCTGTGCTTTCTTCCACCACTCAATCCATTAAAAAAAAAAATCAAATGTTTGTACACCACCTAATTCTACACAGTATACAGGCACCACTGCAATACAAATACAACTTACAGCTATTACTAATAAAAATAATTAATAAACCTATCATTTGTTGATTCTTCTCTCTTCTTTAAAACTGCCTCTCTTTTCTGCTTTTTGGAACCTTTCATATTTTTCTACTTGAAAAATTATCAAGTCATTAAAAAGAAAATTGAATTTTTTTATAACAGATACCAAGTAACAGCAAATGTTCACATCCAGGTTATAAAAATGAGGTTTATAATGGCAATACTTATAGATCATTCCTGTTACCACATCAGCAGGGCATCACTACAACATAGTGCTCCACAAAAATGACATATGGAGCAGCACTGAAAATAACAAGACATTTCTTGGTATGTCTGATTTTTTTTACTGTTAATTCAATGAGCCACCAGCCCTGGTTTCCTTAGTTTGTGTTTTTCATCTGGTTAGATTGTTTGGGGATTTTTCAGAGATGCAGAGGTTATGAGAAAATGGGGGTTCTTTTATATACACCATTTTAGCTTTGATATTTCCCCGGAATTGTGAGAGAGAAAATACAATTTAAATACCACTTTTATAATACTGATAAAAAAGAGAAAAGAAACTATACCTTTTTTTTCATGAGGTCAGATAATCTTGAGAGAATACATGGGCTTTTTACAACCTTTTAGAGTTTCTTTTTACTTCTTCACAGAACAGCAGCAAATTCTTGAAAGGACGGACCACCTGCAACTTTGGCTTCATGGAAAAAGGGATGGAGGTTTTTAGCACTTCATTGGAGTCAGGCCAGGTTCTGTACTTACAGTGGCATTTATTTAAAACAGATTAATGGGTTTGTGCTGACAGAGCTAATGCTCAGGAAGAAAACCACCTGTCAGCAAGCTGGGTGCCTCATCCAAACCCACGTCCCAGGTGGTCAAACTCATCAGCACCAGCTTCTGAATGCTCCAGGACTTTGCTTCTATGAGCATTCCTGGCATGAGCATCCCCAGCTCCTCCAGGCTTCAGCACCCCTTTGTGTACTGCCTGATGCTTTGCAGGCATTCCCAGAAAGTTTATGAGCTTTTTGACTAAGACACAGATACACTGACTTTTAAAAATAATTTTTAAAAAATCATTAGAGTTGAAAATTTCCCAATTGGAATTTGCACAAAGGTCGCCTCTTTGTTTCTGAATTGCACAAAGCTTAAGATATCTCATAGAAGTTTTGGATAATTGCCTCAAGGAGTGCAAATTCCTCCCTCTCTGCTCCTGGTGAGCTCCAGTCATTAATAAGAAAGTGTACAAAGAAGCTTGGCTGCAAGAGAAGAGCACAATGCAATACATTACAGCTCATCCCCATCCACATGGGAAGGAAAACACAGGTGAAATAATAGTCAAAAAGTTTTTAGATGAGATAAGCCTTGGGTGCATTGCCATGGGTAAGAGTTTTGTACTGTCTGAGCTGATGTTGACTTGCTTTTTAATACCTGGCACAATGAAAATATATCTCTGAAATCTACCAGTGTGGTGCACCTGTGGCTGCCTGTGTCTGTCTCAGCACTCCTGGAGCAGCCCTGGCACACACACCCCACTCACACCCACCCAGAGTGCACAGCATGCTGTGACAGAACAAACTGGGACTGGGACAACCCATGCACAGCTTAAGGCCAGCTGCAAGACGCCACAAATTACAAGAAAAGGTCACATTCCCTTCTCTTCAGGGCTAAACAAAGCTCATGTTGGGAAGGTGGTGTGCCTGTTGAACACAGCCCCAGGTTTACTCTCCTGTGGGGCAAGGAGGAAACAAACATAGGAAGGTGCAAATTGAGGCAGTTCAGAAAATAGCAATGTTTGTTTTGACAACACTTGACTTCCTGAGTTGGTAGGCTTTTCCTTGGCTTTAAAACCATGGTTTCAACACTTACCATGCCCAAAGTGTGCCAGCAAATTAATGCAGTTTCATGGGTGGGGGACAACAGCTAATCAAAGTAAGAGGGTGGAGGAGCTGAGAGATCTTAAGAAAGAATGTTCTGAGGGAAGAAATTGCTGTCCATCTGTATATTGTTGTGATTGCTCTCTTGTTCTCATGGGACATTTTACATGGGCAGATAGTGATAGGATGGGGTGGAGGATGCTTTTAGACTAAAAGTGGAGAGATTTAGATTAGATGCCAGAAAGAAACTGTTTCTCGTGAGGGGGGTGAGGCACTACAACAGGTTGCTCTGAGAAACTTTGGATGTCCCACGCCTGCAAGCATTCAAGGCCAGGCTGGGTGAGGCTGAATTTTAGCAATCTGTTCTAGTGGAAGGTGTCCCTGACCATGGTGGGGGGCTTGGAACTAGGTGATTTTTAAGGTCCCTCCCAACCCAAGCTTTTCTGTGCTTCCACAATTCTCATATGTTCTTCACATTCATTGATGAAAGATGTTCAAAAATATAACACAGAAATAGTCAAATCCTGAAAATATAACATATCTACCAGAGAAGGTCTAGAATTAATGAGAGGCCGTGCATTTTCTTCTTACTGACTTTTCCTTAGGATGGGGAAATGGTGTGAGCTGCATCTGTCCTTCAGGCCTTCTCCTGCTTCTCCAGCACTGTCATGACAAGTTGTTTTGTGATTGTGAGCCTTCCTCAGAGAAACTGCTGCAGACCTGGCTGCTCCTGCCTGGCAGTGTAGGACTACAGAGAGAACACTGCTTTTCTGTTCTCTCACCCTGTCTGATCCCCTTGGCCAGAGGACATGGATCTGGCCAGCTTCCAGAGGGTGAATGTGGTGATAAGGAAAAGCAGCAAGACTTTGGAAGACAAAGATGTACTGTCACACTGGGCACCAGCAAGGAAGGTAATGTCATTACTGTGATGCTGGCATGCAATACTCAAGGGCAATAGTGCAACCTCAACCATGAAGTCACAATTTATCACGACTCTTGGAAATGAGTGAATAGTCACTCAAAAAAAAGAAAAGAAAAAAACAGAAGAAGAAGAAGAAGAAGAAGAAAATAAGTCATTTGTAATAGTACCAAGTGAAAAAAAGAAGCAATTCTTATTTCAAAAACATTATCAATGTGAATTCAATGGAAGTTTAAGAATATCCTAAGGGATAGGAACAGAGAACAGAGAACAAAAAAAGCACAGTCACCCCCTGTTTGTTGCCTCCTGCCCTGCTCTGGAGGTGAAAGAAAGCAGGGGAATGGGGAGGCTCCTTTCTCAGGAAGTACAGTGCAGGATGGAAACTCAAATCACACCATCTCACAGGTGACTGAAGGGTACTGACGCCCTCCAAAGTTGCCTGCTGACCCCATCCTGGGCTGTCATAGCCTTCCCAGCAATTCATCCCCACCTCCTCATTGCTAATTGTTTCCTAATGTCCAAGCAAGGTTGCTGTTAGCGTGCAACAAATGCCTCTTCAACCCTGGTTTTGGGAACAAACAGTGATTATCCCCTTTGCAGCACTGCTCCCTGTTGAAGTCTGTCTCCACATCCACATTTTTATGCTGTTTTTATTGAACCAACAACCCTGCTTTGGTCACCCTCTCTCCATAGGGTCACAAGGTGCCAATCTCTGAGCTCTGCTGTGGCTCTGCTGAGCTCTACCCTGTGCACAGAGACGTCTGTGTGCACATGCACACTCCCTGCTTCCTAAAGTATCTGTGCCCAAAATGGGACACACACTCCAGGAAAGGTCTTGCCCCTGCTAAACAGAGTGGAATAATGACCTTTATCTCTTACATGTGACATACACAAGAATGGCTCAACAGCATCTTATGTGCTGGCTTATATTCAGCCCCTGGTCTAATGCAGCCCTGTATTCTTTTGGTTAATATACTGGGACATAGACTAACACTGACCATCTTGGATTTTTATTGATTTTGTTTTTCTTTCAAAGACAAAACATTTTGCACTTGCTATTATTGAATTTTGCTTTATCAGTTCTAGGCTATTTCTCAAAGTTATTATGATTATTTGAATTCTAACACTCTTCCAAACACTTGCATCTTTTCCCAGAACATTATCTTATGGAAATTGTATCTGAGTAAGCTTTGTATCACCAGGAAACTTGGCAATAAGAACATCCAATCAGTCTGGTGCTGGGGCAAACCTGTCAGCCCCAAATGACCTTGTTGGTGTAAAGTGAGTAATTTATAATTTCTCTTCAAGCACAACTTTTTCAGGCAGTTGCACTCTTCCCCTTACAGTGATTTCCTCTGGTGAAGGACATTCCTCCTTGCCGGACATTTTAGCTCTGCCTTCCTCCATCCAGTTCCTCATGTCTCATCACAGAAAGTGGCCTCAGGGATCTGACATGTGCTGATGTGGGGCATCACCTGGTTTAAGCAGAGCCCATCTAGACCAGTTCTCTTTGCCTATCACAGAGGACATTTCCACAGCGTTGTGAGTGGAAAAGCTGTCCATTTTTTTTAAGTTGCAGAGTTAACAAGTTAAACCAATTGCTGCTAAATTAGAGTTTTAACTGTTGGTTGTTAATAATTTCATGTTGTAACCACCTATTGTTAATAGTTTTTCTTTAATTACCTGTTGTTAATGGTTAAAAATCCCTCTGCGTCAGGTGTCCCCCTCCACTGCCCGCCACTCCCTGGACTGACACCCGAGATGGGGGAGGTCACATTGAACCTGG
>VYZP01018822.1:0-11009 GCA_013400635.1 Hypocryptadius cinnamomeus | reverse complement strand
ACGAGACCTGTCTGTTCTCCCCACCTGAGCTGATTTTTTTTAATAAAGGCATTACAAAGGAGAAAGATCTCCTGCCCTATTTATTTCAACAGGGCTGTGGCAAGACTTTTGACAAGGCAAAACTGCTTTGCCTTTCCCCACTGGGCTAAAGAACTATGCTGTATTCATGGGATATGGTTTATTCTTAACAACTCCATGCTGGCAGCTTCTCATAGGGATGGAGCAAATAATTAATTTCTTTGCAAGTATTTTTACAAGTATCAGAACTGCAGTGTTTGATTTACAGTTGCGGATCCTCCCCTCCCTTGTTTTTTAAATACATAATTTATTTTAATATAAATTACCAGACCTGTCATGCAGGTTACACCCACACAAACAGATGGAAGAATGAAGGGAAAGCTTTTGGACACTGGGACTGAATTCTCCCTATCTTACACTCTGAGAAGAGATGTTGTTATTTTAGCCAATTAGTGTCTTCCCCAAGAATTCCTGCACACCATGCAAGAGCTGGTACAGTCTGCATGAGCCCATCCTGTTTTGAATGGTAGAAATTTAAAAATATTGCTATAGCCAGCTATGCCAGTGATCCCAAAGCAAGATAATAGCCCCATTGTTGCTTATTTTGTGGATTTTTCCAATTTTTCTTATTTTTGAAATTTTGTCTCACTGATCACTGTAGGAAAAAACCCAATTTCCAGAATATTTTCAGATATCTGAAATAATTAACCAAGTAGATAAATTAAGGAATATGATCCACTTTCTACAAAAGAAAGGGACGTTGGCAAAATGGCTGATGCCAAAAACTTTTGTCTGTTTAGAGCATCCCCATCAGCAGGTGTCTGACACTGTAAAATAGAGTGTCACACATCACCCTTCAGGACTGCATCTCAGTTGCTGGGGCAGAATCACTCCCTCTGCTCTCCATCCAGTTTGTCCTTATCATTTGAGGTTTTTCAAAAGAAATTTTGGATGGGGTAGAGCTTGCCACAGCCATTAATTCCCAGCCAGTCTCTGGAGCTACATTAAGCAAGGTTTCCAATAATATTTCCAATTAATTTTTAGGTAATAGCAGTGCATGGTGTTCTGCAAGGAACGCTGAAGGTTGGTGGAGGTCCATTCATCAAAACCTGATGGGAACTGTGGCCTCCGTTGTGTACACAGATGTTGTTCTGGTCTAGGGAAACACTGGAGAGAATAGTTAACACACAAGACAAAAGATATATCACAGTAAAATATTTCTAGGCATATAATTAAAAAGAGAAGAGGGTAAAAGCATATCTATTCAGCAGAGAGAGTGGAGTAATAACTAAAGATAATCTAATTACAGACTGAAGGAAGAAAGAACTTTTTTTCCCACAGTTTTCAGTAAGATGGATTACCCTCTATTGTGGAGGGGACTCAGAAGTGAGTAGAGACTATAATGATCTCTAGCAAAGTCCTTCTGGTAGGACAGCCAAGGTGTGACAAGGGCGAGATGTGATGACAGGTTTGACATGCTGTGATGGCACCAGAGCAGAGCCAAAGCCATAGTCCTGACCCACTTGTGAATGGTCCTCAGGGTGAGCATACCAAACCACTAAAAGAGAGTTGATGATGAAGGGTTTGCTTTTATTAGAAGACAAATTAGAACAATCAATTTCTAAAATACAGAAAATTGGATGTTCTGGGTGAGAGACTTCAGCATTAAAGTTTCTGTAAGGAAGTTTACCTCCATATGCTCTCCCCTTATGAGAGTCCATGGAAACTTCTCACAATCTTACTCCAGCAACCTCAGCAATGAGCCAAGGGACAACTCCAATGGGAGCTGGCCTGGTCAGCCTGGTGCTTTGGCCACATCCAGGGGCAGGCCCTGGGGCTGCAGGGTGGAGAGGCCAGGGTTCCCCATGTGGGACACAGGTGATCCCAGTTGTCTCCAATGGCCCCGTACAGGGCACATCTGAGCCCCTCAGGCAAGCAGGGGTGTGCAGATGATGCTCTTACTCGTCAGGTTCTGTGGCAGGATGTCCTGCAGGGAGAAGGGAGTTGGACTCCAAGATCCTTATGGGGCCTTTTCAACTGGAGATATTCTATGATTCTGTGACTATAACCCCTATTTCCACCCAGGGCAACCCTTTGGGCCTGTTTTCTCTGGCACAGCAAAGTCTGGGACCATCTGAGAGCTGTCTTCAGCTACAGCAAGATGAGAGCTGTAAAGAGAGTGTAGACAAATGCTCTCAGCCCTGGCAGACAGGATAAGAAGAAGAGCAATGGCCACAAAAGGCACCATGGAAACTTCAGGATGGACAAAATGACAATTTTTTTCACTGGGAGGGTGATGAAGTCCAGGCACAGGTTTCCACAGAGAGGTTGTGGATTTGCTGTTCCTCGGGATTTTTAAAGGTCAAAGCCATGGCTTATCCCAGCAGGTGCTAGTAACAATACCTGCTTTGAGTGAGTGGTTGGACAAGAGACCTTCAGAAGTCTCTTCTGACCAGCACTTCAATCACTGTGATTATAACAGCTGTAAAACAAAAATGTGGTGGACTAGTTTTGAAAAGTAAGAAAAGTAATATAACTCAGGAAGAATATTTGCAGCCACTGCAAAAGAACTCCCATGCTTAGAATTAGGAGTCTGAAGGTTAAATCCTCCTGAGCAAAAACAATAAAGAAAACGATGGTATAAAGAAAGTTGGTGATATCATAAAGATATATGACCCTGGGGGGTAACACGTCCTTTATTTTCAACATTTATTTTACTTTGTTCCGATTTTTAGGAAAAAAAAAAAGAAAAGTGTTGTGCTGTCTTTTCAAGGGAAGCATAGCAGGCAATGCTCCTTGCAGGAAAAGTATAGCTGGGCAACAATTGCTGTGCTCCTGCAATTGCTGGAGGGCTGGTGGGACTGGGATCCCTCACAGAGCTGCACATTCTGCGGTGTAGCAGAACCTCTCCCCCATGTATTGCCAGCGTTCGGGCTTGGACACAGGTGGAGGATCCAAAACTAAGCAGAAGATGAGAGCTGCCATCTGACACACAGGTATGAATGTAACTCATCTCATGAAAAGGGTTTCCACACTACTGGGAATGAGGAGAAGGGGGAATCACAGCCTTCCTGGAGGCAAGTTAACTCCAGCCAGAGGATCTGCGTGGTCCTGCCCTGTTGAGGGAAATGGCCGAGTCTGGAAGCCCACAGCCCCTCAAGTACTCCACTGGGAGGGGCAGAAATGGCCTGTAAGGGACCATGACTGAGACATGCTATGGATCCTGTACGTGTGGAATGACTGGAGAGGCTGAAAGCAGGACTCTGAAACCTCTGCAGTGCAGCTGTGGTCACAAGCACACACTTCTGTCCCTCCACCCTCTCTGAAAAACTGTGCCCACATCTGACTGAATGAGTTCAGAAAAGACAGGTTCAGTGTGGACTAGGTGAAATGAAGGGCTTCTTGAAGGACCATGGGAATGGAGGGCCTATTTTATAATGTCCTGTTTCATAAGAAGCCTTGTTTAGTCTGGCAGAAGAGTGGCTGCAAGGGAACATGACTGCTTTCTAAAAATACAACAAGGAGGGAAACACTGGGGAAAACTATTTAAGTGAAAAGCCAATTCTGGTGCAGAAACAGGTGGTATAAATTGTCTCAGAAAAAAAAAATTAGTGCAGATTTGTAACCAACTGAACAGGGTGGTCTAATTGCTGCAGTGTGTTGAGAGTGGGGGGCATCCAAACTACTTTTGTGACAAAATTTGACAGGTTTGAGCCTAATCATGAGGCTGTTTGTAATACCAGACAGTGGGACTCACTGCCTCAGGAGTTGTTCTGCCTCTGACCCTGCAGGGCTGGTGTGTCAGAGGGCAAAGATGCTGTGACCCCCATGCTGTTCTGCCATCAGGGCAGAATTACACTGTTCTTTAAACTGCTTTGATAAACACAGCCCAAATGTTTTCCTTCGCTTTCACAGATTTCTTGTTAATCTCAACACTTTGTCCTGCTGGTGTCCTGGGGCGATACCATAGTCCAGCCAAAGGACCAACGCCTTCTTCTACTCTTTATCTCCTGTTTTTTCCAGCATTGTCTGGTACTGCCTCTCAAGTAGCATGCTAGTCCCTCTTCTCCTTTATCTCCATGTTCTCCAATCCATCTGATTTGTCCTCTTTACTTATTTTCTTCTGTCCTGTGTTACATCTGCTTGATCTTCTGTGTCATCCTGGATCTCTGATTTAAATTCTCAGCTCCTCCACCGTTGCCACCACTTGTCTCCTACATCTTCCTGAGGAGGGGTTGATATTTGACATTTCTTACTTCCAACTGATAATACATGGGAATATACACCTCACAGATTCCATGTGGAGTGTGTGCATAACAGAAATATCACATGATGCAGAACAGAAATTAAACCAGAGCAGATGTACATTGACATAAAGTGTGACCTGAGGGACTACAACTGCTCATTTCTATGAATGGACCATCCGCCACTCCAGGAGATTGCAAGGCTTGTTTTGGGGAACATAGAAGCACCACAGCTGGGTTAAGAAGGGTTTTGCTTGGGAATTTGCCTGCCTTTTTTAGGTGTTGGCCTTCTAGTTGAAAAGAAAGTCCTGGATCCTCAATCCTTTGCTACTTAGCTTCTCCTATGTGGCTCCTCCTCTAGTGTGAAGAGACTCTTTAAATTAAATTTCAGCATGTACATGAAAAGAGCAAAACACACTCTGCTCAAGAAAATGTTTCAACTGAATGTCCATCAGAAAAGCATGATGATCCCATACCCCAACATGGACACTTAAGGCCTGGTCAGCTGGATGCTCTCTAGGCTCTGCTGGCTGGGTCTCTGTTGGCTCTGCTGGGAATACAGACACCCAGCTCAGAGGAAAATGCCTGCACACAGCCCAGTTACATTTAACCAGTTGAAATGCACGTGCCAAGAGTCATTGGAGATGCCCCAGGGTATCTCAGATGCATTTATAGGACTGTCAGAAATTACACAGGACCTACAGTGAACTTGTGACCCTCTGAAGCAGGAGCTGTAGTTGTGTAGGACGCCTTAAATGGCACAGAAGTTTTATGTGTGGGCAAGTGAATAAAGCTGTGTGTGTCAATCTGGAGCTGGATTGTGGCTGAAAAGCTAAAATAAAATTTTCATGTGCAGCTGAAGAAACAAAAAAAACTGGTTTTGCAAGCTCTAGAGGTTCAGTGCAGCACTTGCAACTTGATATGGATTATCCACTAAAACCAACACAGACCTGAATCAAAAGGAATCACTCAAATCTCCAAAGAGGAGCAAAAGCAAAGGCTGGGGGAAAGGCAGGTGACTGTTAATTGAGTTATATCACAGGATACAGTGGCTGAAGACTTCGATACTGTAAATAAGAAAGCAGTGTTAGAAATGGCCTAAACTGAAATAAAACCAACCTTGAATGAAAGTAAAGTGTTTGCTGGCTCAGAGATTTGAAATTTACTTGGCTGCTGATTCAATGGATCAAAAATTGCATTGATCTAATGCCTCTGACTTTCCACTTACGTCCAAAAAAATGTAACTTAAGTACAGCTTGACTGGAAGATTGCTGTCTGAACAATGCTTTCTTTTTCTTTTAATGGAAAATTTCAGCTCAATTTTTCCAGCAGTCCAAAACATCCTCTGCTTCCCACATTGTGAGATGACAACAATGCTCAGCTGTCTTTGGCCTGAGTTGTGGCACCAGGCCAGAAAGTATCTCAAGTTGTGAAAAGTCTTAAATCAACACATTTTACCACTAAAGAGTGAGGAAAAACAGTTTCTAAACCATATGAAATATTCATGTCTAGCATCTTGTGAGATACCATCTGGTTAGATCAAACCAAAGCAGAGCTGATAGTGACAGAGAAATGCACTGGGTAGAAAGTGGGGAGTGTGACTTGAAGATTCATTGTTTCATGCCCTATAAAAGAGCACTACAAAAGCAGCATCGCTTCAGAAACAATTAACTTTTCCAACCAAAAAAAAAAATCTGAAACAAAACTGTTGATCTTTCAGGCCTGTTATTAGGAAAATAATAATGTACTTCAGATAATATCATAATTCTCATAAAGGCATTGATAATTAAATTGCAATTTAATATTTGCCTAAATAGTAAAGTGTCTAAGAAAAAAAGCCAAACTCCCAAATTACCAAACAAGCACTTGTACAGCCAGCAAGAAGAATAAACAAAGAACAAATCCTGCTGCAGACACTGCGATCTTCCAACATTTTATATTTATATTCCCAGAAGTAAATATGTCCTTTTATCCCTAAAACCTCCTGTTCGTGGGGCGTAGCACTCAGGAGACCTGCTCTTTTCTCCTTCAAGAGCTACTTTTCTGATATATTACCTTGAGACAAATACTTTGCTCTGTTTCTGCTTCCCCTCCCACTTCCAGTCGCTACCAAATGGCAGCAGGTTTGCTGTGCCTTATACAATGGGGCCTTCACGTGCTATTGCAATGTAAATAGTGGCAGTACAGGTGCAATTGTGAGTAGAATATGGCTTTGATTATTCAGTTACAAGGTCACCCTTGGGTGAAAGGATTGATACATAAAACATTGCTGAGCCATCAGTCTGTGGCTGCCTCCTGGTTACATAATAATGTTACTTCAAATGCACTGAAAGTGTTTAAGGCTTTCCCAAAATTGCCAAGTTTGTGGTGCAGTGGAACATCACTGGTAAAGTGATCCCACGCAGGTGAGTATGAACAGAGATGCTTACAGTGCTGGGGGGTTCCCCACTCTCTCCCTGCTGTTGGCAATTTACTCCTTCCTTTTCCCAAGGTTAATTAAGCTTCCTGCCACTTTGGAGAATAAGGAACTATTGTACCCGGCTCCGTGGAGGGGGGAGACAAAGAAGGTAGAAATTAAATGGCTGCTTGGAGCATAGAGCTGGAATCAGGACCAGGGTACTCTCCTTTCCCTCTCTGCATACCTTGTGATAAAATCAAAATGCTACCCCTTTAACAGCTGTGCCACTCACACGGTATGGGCTCTGCACAGCCTTTGAGAAGCAGGGAAGAGAGCATCAAATGTTCCAGCCCACTTAATTTGAAAGCTGCCTATAATAAACATTTGGGAATATGTAAAACAGACAGGTCAAATTACACGGTTACATAAATATCACTGGATTTCTGGCATTTAGGAATAAAAGGTTTTCATCTATTCAGTTTAAAAGTGCCTAAAACATCCATGCATTATGTTAAAATCTAACATTAAGTGCTTTTCTTTTTGTACTTTCCAAAAGCTTAGCTAGAGACAATTTGGACACAGGATGACAAAACTTCTCCTTAATAACATAAATATCTATACACAAGTAATTTGACATGGTGCGCCATTGCAAAATATTTTATATTCACTAAAATGACAGTCCTTATCTAGTTCTTATCCACAGAAACCCTTGAAAAAACAATCCATTGCCCTTTAAAAGCCCCTCTCAATTCCTCACTTTCCCATCCATCTTATTTACAGCTCTCTCTTTGTAAAGAGCTCCAGGATCTACAAATGAGAAGTGCTTATAAAACCTCCCTGAGAGCCGGGATTTGAAATCAGCAGCACTTATGGATGCTATGCATATGAAGGGAAGGCCTGAGTGCAGCAGCCTCAGCATTCAAAATCAACCCCACATCCCTGTCCTCCTCAACAACTTTGCTTTAAACCAGCACTCACTCGACATCTGTATAAATGCACCAAAATGCCTCTTAGCCCTTCTCCCACTTATTTTCGACAGGCGTTTCACTGTGCCTGTGAGCAGGGATCCTCCCTCCCTGTTTTCCCTCATTGCACAATTGGCTTTCCATGGGCCTCTTTGGCAGCTCCAGCCCTTTCGGAAAGCAGAGTTCATTCCTCCCCTTCTCTTTCAGCCTTACATTGAGGAGGAGCTCTGTGGCAGGGACTCGAAGCAGCAGACTGTCAATGCCAGAAGTGGCCTTTCTCATGGAAATCAGGTGAAGGAGCCTGGCGTTTTCTGTGCAAGAATGAGAGATGTTGGTGGGTTGGTTTTTTTGCCCCCTCCCTTTCTGGAAGATTATATTTGAACTGATGAGCTCTGGCTCTCTCGTGCCTTGTGGGTGCCAGATCTTTCCTCAGGACTGATTTCTCCATCTCCTCCCTCACCTACATTGTTGTGCCATCTCCTTTCGTCACATCCAATTAGTGATTATGGGCTTATCTTGGCTTTTTTTAAAATTTCATGGATAAAAATGCCAAAGAAGCATATTTAGTTTGAATTTACTCATGCTGAAGACTGTATTTATGTCCCCCACAAACACTGATTACACTGCTTGACCCCCGGGGAGAAAAGAAAGGGCTTTCCTTGCTGAACTGGGGAGCAACAGGAGATGTGCAGAAAGGAAACACTGAGGTCATACTGATGTATCCCTGCTGGTCCATTTATCTATGCCCTTCCTAAAAGTTTGCGTTTCAAAGTCTTCCTCCTGATTTGGGAGTCAGATACTGGACACTGCACTTTTTCAGCCTTAAAAATATGAAGGTGCAAGTCCTGGTGGATATGCAGTTTGTCCTGGCTGACAGGCACATCCAGCCTGGATGGTTGTCTGGTACCTTAGAATAAGATCACTCCTGGCTGCTCCTGGCTGGCCAAACTCATCCTCTTCATAGCCCTGCAAGCTGGCCGCAGTCAGGATCATGGCTTAGAGACTGGAATTCAAGGAACCCATGAAAAAGCAAATTCCAGCAGAGCTGGCACCTCCTGAACCTCTGTGCAAAGCCAGCAGATGCACATACAGCCTCCTGGAACAGGCTGGAGTCACCCTCACTGCTGACCACACATGAGTTGCCTTCCACCCAAACAATCCTGCTCTGAATGGCAGCCAGTTGCAGTGTTTCCACAGAATCACAGAATATTCTGAGTTGGAAGGGACCCACAAGGATCACTAAGTCCAACTCTCAAGTGAATGGCCTGTACCAGTATTGAACCCACAACCACAGCATCACCAGTCAATAATAGAACACCAAAGCTACTTGGGTTGATAAGAAATAAGCCATGTCACAAATTCAGTGATAGCTAAAAATGTCTCTCTAAAATTATTTCCTTATTAAAACCCTGCCTTTAAATGAGCAAGACCCAGATCATGCATGAATTCACACCGCAGATCCTGGTCATGCCGTGATAGGATTTAAACTTTTTTTTTAATACTCTGAAAGAAAGGCATTGTGCATTTCAAAGGCAGGAAAACTGTATCCATGCCCTTTTATCCACCTTCAGGAAAGGTTTAATGAACACATCTCAGCTTGTATTTTTGATGAATATAGGACTGGATTTCTGAATGAATATTCTGGTTAAAATAATTTGAAATTTGTCACAGCTCCAAAAATGACAGCAAGTGGCACACATAAAGTATGCAGTGTGTTCTGCATGTCAGGCAGATGAAAGGCAGTGTAATTGCTAATTGATAGCGTATTTAAATATCATGCCTGTGTACTTATCTTGACTTAAAGCCTGAAATATGTAACATGCTGATAATGCACACACCTTTCATGAAACAAAGTACAAAGCCAGAGTCAAACACTGACCTTACACACGTTGCAAGCTGCATGTGCTCACAGCTGACAAGTGTTTGAAGCAAAGCATTTACACATAAAACATTTATGCACACATTGTGCACTGAGGCATTGAAATATGCAGCCTTCCATATGCTATACATATTACATATATGGTTTCTATGCCAAGTATTTTGGGAAAAGAAAAAGCAATTACCCATATGTTCTCTAAACAATGGGAACGTGCTGTAAGTTGTGGCACTGGAGAAGCAGCTTGATCTCCAGGGAATACTTAAGTGCCATGGGATGTGGAAGAACACTAGAGATGGAAAGGAGCCGGCAAACTGTGATGGCTCGAGCTGGGTTCGTGTAAATGTGTGCATAGAAAAGGCAGCATTTAAATTCACAGAACAGGACTGGATAGAATCAAAGAGAACATCCTGAGTTGGAAGGGAACATCAAGGATCACTGAGCCCAGCTCCTGGCCCTGCACAGCACAATCCCTGAGTCACACCATGTGCCTGAGAGCATGGTCCAAACTCCTCTTGAACTCTGTCAGGCTTGGTGCTGTGACCACTTTCCTGGAGAGTCTGTTCCAGTGCCCAACCACCCTCTGGATGAAGAACATTTTCCTGATATCCAACCTAAACCTAAACTGACACGACTTCATGCCATTCCCTTGGCTCCTGTCGCTGGTCACCTGAGAGGGGAGATTGATGCTGCTCCTTGTGAGGAAGCTGCACAATGAGGTCTCCTCTCAGTATCCTCCAGGCTGAACAGAGCAAATAACCTCGGCCACATCTCGTACAGCTTCTCCTCCAGACCCTTCACCACCCTCATGGCTCTTCTTTGGACACTTCCTAATGGCTTAATGTCTTTGTATTGTGGCAGCCAAGACTGCCCCCAGCACTCGAGGTGAGGCCACCCCAGTGCAGAGCAGAGCAGAGTGGGACAGTCCCCTTGCTGGCTGGTCATGCTGTCCCTGGTACCCCAGGACACAGATGTCCCTCCTGGCTGCCAGAACGCTCATGTTCAATTTGCCATCGACCAGGACCCCGCATTCCCTCTCTCCCTGCAGAGAGGAGGGAAGCACTGACTCCATGAAGGACTGAGTGCTCACGCTCCCACATCTTGTGCTCCACAGGCACACCTGCCCACAGGAACACCAGACTGTCCCCGGCATTCAAACCCTGCAGCAGACAGCAGCTCTGCTCCATAGTTTGCAAAAAAAAAAAATAAATAAAAAAAAGAAAAAAAAGAAATACCCCCAAGGGCCTTGTTCTGTAACTGTCTCAGAATCCTGCTTGTGCACTAGGCTGCCGTGGGGGGCAAAAAGAATACACATATCCATACACTTGTAAATATATATACACACACACATATATGCACACACACACGTATATATACACATAAATATATAATATAAATACAGGTAATATCAATATTATATATTTATTATCGGTTCTCTGCCCTGTGGGTGACTACGGGGGGCGGGGCCAGGCCGCCCCCGGCGCGCGCTCATTGGCCGCGAGGGGCGC
>VYZP01018821.1:8268-29137 GCA_013400635.1 Hypocryptadius cinnamomeus | reverse complement strand
ATTTTTATATCTTTTTATATCATATATTTTAGAGAATATATTTCAATATAATGTTTTATAGAATCTACTTTACCTTCCATTTTTTATTTTCAATAAAATATATTAAAATATATTATAGATATAAATTATTAAAATATTAAATATAAATATATTAAAATACATTAAAATTTTTTTGCTTTGAAATTTGTGATATTTCAAAATCATATTCTGGTATAATGTTTTAATATTATATTTAAATATGATATTTAAATATAAATTTTTAAAATATGTATTTTTTTTTTACTATATCTTTTTTCACCCCATAACTCAGTTTAACCCATGTAGGGCTAAATTCAGCACTGAATTTTCCTCTCGCCAAAAAATTCTCCTTAATTCCTTGCAAACATTGGCATCTCCAGCTCCCAGATATTCCCAAATTCCAGCCCCTCTCCGGTTTCCAAAAGAAAACAACCGGGCAGGAAATCACTATTTGACTTTGGGAGGCTCCTCTTCCTGAGGGGCTGCCTGGAAAAACCTCTGGAAAAGCTGGAAAAGATGGATAAACCTCTGGAAAAGGTGGGAAAGGTGGAAAAGGCTCTGGAAAAGGTGGAAAAACCTCTGGAAAAGGCTCTGGAAAAGGTGGAACAACCTCTCCAAAAGGTGGGGAAACCTCTGGAAAAACTGGGGAAAGGCTCTGGAAAAGGTAGAAAAGGCTTTGGAAAAGCTGAAAAGGCTCTGGAAAAGCTGGGAAAGGCTCTGGAAAAACTTCTGGAATAGGCGGAAAAGGCTCTAGAAAAAAGCTGTGGGAAAGGTGGAAAGTCTCTGGAAAAGGTGGAAAAGGCTTTGGAAAAGGTGGAAAAGGTGGAAAGGCTCTGGAAAAGCTGGGAAAACCTCTGGAAAAGGTGGGAAGGCTCTGGAAAAGGTGGAAAGGCTCTGGAAAAGATAGGAAAAGCTCTGGAAAAGCTGGAAAAGCTCTGGAAAAACTGGAAAAGGCTCTGGAAAAACTGGAAAAGGCTCTGGAAAAGCTGGGAAAGCTCTGGAAAAGCTGGAAAAGGCTCTGGAATAGGTGGAAAAGGCTCTGGAAAAGGTAGGAAAAGCTCTGGAAAAGCTGGAAAAGGCTCCAGAAAAGCTGGAAAAGCTCTGGAAAAGCTGGAAAAGGCTCTGGAAAAGCACTGCTTTTTCATCCAGAGGACGCTCACGTTTCTGGCAAGTTCGGGAGAGGCTCTGGGACACCAGGCAGTGGGAAAAGTGACGCTGCCGGGCCTGGGGCTGGGTCTGGGGCCGGCTGGGAGCAGGAGCGGAGCCGGTGGCCCCGGAACGTTAATTCCTTCCAGCTGCTGTCAGCCTGGCAGGTTCTCAAAGGAAGTTTAATAGACTGCAGTCGTCTCCCCTCAGCTCCGTCCCCCATCCCGCCAGAATCTGGGATTACATGAGCTGCTCTGCCTTCCAAAAAGCAGGGTTTATTTTTTATTTTATTTTATTTTATTATTTTTTTCCTTTGGCTCTGGGAGTGTTTTCTTTCCCGCGCGGGTGTGTGCGCACGCACGTGTGCGAGGCCTCGCTGCCGCCTTCCAGCTGAACCTGCCCCTCGGATTGCAGGAATTGCCAGGGAATTTTGGGGTGGCACGGAGCGGAATTTGGAGCTGCCTTGGAATGAGGAGGAAGAGGGTGAAGAGGAGGAGGGTGAAGAGGAGGAGGAGGAGGAAAAGGCTCCCTGGGCCTCCTTGCTGGGGCGCTCCCCAGTCCGCCGTGTGAACGGGGAGGAAACAGGATGGAGAAAGTATTTGGAGTGGAAAATAAAAATCCTCTCCTGCTTTATTGATTGTGATTGAGGACAGAAATAGCCCAGGCTGCTGACAGCTCTCCCCAGCGAGGGAGCAGCCAAGTGTGGGGCTCATCCTGAGCTGCTCCATCCGTGGAAAAACCAGGGGAGTCTGGGGAGCGCAGGGCAGTGGGATGAGGCAGGTCTGGATCCCAGGGGTTCCTCACCTGCCTGCAGAATTTCCAGGCCTCCCCTTGTCCCTCTTGCTCTGCCCTGGCTGCACCCAGGACAGGCTGAGCAGCCCCTGGAATCCACCAGCAATTAAACAAGGAGCTCCCATCATTAAGACTTCCAATGTCCCAGGAATGATCCAGGGATTGTAGGAAAAGGAAACCCCCGTGGCCAGCTGGGATCGGCCACTGCCCACCCCAGGGGGCACTGGGGGCACCCTGCACCAAAATACCCAACAATGCTGGTTTAGGTGACTGGAGTTTTAACGGATTTTAGCCAATTTCATTGCATTGTTTCACTTAAAACATCAAACTCGGGGCCAGCCAGGCTGGGGAAGGCGGGCAGGGAAGCCCAGGGTGCCCAGGAAAGCCCAGCAGGACCAACATCGGTGTGGGCACGGTGCTCCAACTCTGAGAAAACCATAAAAACCAAGTGCTGGCAGGAGAGTAATTAGTTAAAACCAGGCACATCTGTTGTTAATTAATTCCCAGGCAGGAGGGTTTAACTCTTGCCTTGCCCAGTGTTTTGCAACCTGCATGGCCAGCGCCAACTTGCATCCAGGGGAAGGGTTTAAATCAGCTTTTCAAGCCCTTTCAGGGACTTGAGT
The DNA here is from genome assembly GCA_013400635.1 of Hypocryptadius cinnamomeus. NCBI lineage: Eukaryota > Metazoa > Chordata > Aves > Passeriformes > Zosteropidae > Hypocryptadius > Hypocryptadius cinnamomeus. The sequence continues at coordinate 26,558 of VYZP01018821.1, read as the reverse complement.
TTGGTATGGTTCATCAGTCCCTGCTCTGATCCATCATTCCCACATCCCAGAACCACCCCTGGGATTTCCAGGAGCTCCTGGGACGTGAGCAGAGCAGCCAGCACTGCTCAGGGCAGAGAACCCACCTCAGGTTTGGGGTTGGGGCTGAAATAAATCTGTCTTTGCCCCTTCCAACCTCCAGCCATGAGGAGCTGCTGAGGAAGGTGGGAACAACTCTCTGAGGGTTTGCAGAGGGCAGAGATCTGGGCAGCCCTGTGCTGATTATTGCTCTTTTTTTGCATTTTCTCTGAGGCAGCTGGTGCTGAAGTCCATTCACAGGCATGAACATCACACCCGTGGAGGAGAACACTCCAGGATCCCATCCCTGCTCTGGATGGGGACCTGCTCCCTCGGGAGCAGCATTAAAGGGCTGGAGGATTGAGGAGGAGCAGGAGTGGGGTTTGGGCTGTGTGTGACCCCCACCCCACCCGGCCAGCCCTCAGGGCCCTCCCACACTGGGGGAATCTGTTCCCCATTAAGCGGCTGCGGCTGGTGGGAGCAGCCCTGCCAGCTCCAAGCTCCCTAATTAGCAGCAGGAGCGAGGCCAGGCTGGGGAAGGCCAGGGCCTCTGTGCCAAGGATGCAAAGGGTTTGGAGCAGAGCCTGTGGAAAAGCTCCGAGCGACCCTGCCAGTGCCACATGGGGGCTCGATTCTGTGCCAGGGTGGGCAGGGATGTGCATCCCACCCCCGGCCCTCACTGCTTTACCGAGGGCTCAACCCCAAACCCAGCACCCCCAGCCCTCCCTGCGGGGTGTGGGGTAGAGGAAGGCTGCCCACAGCATCCTCTGTGTCTCCTCTGTGCACTTGCACCACGCTGGGCTCTTGCTCACCACTAAAAATAGGATTCCCGGCTGAGCGGCAGCGCCGGAGGGCAGCGAGCCCAGATCCCAAAGCAGCCCTTGTCGCCGTGACCAACTGACCCATTTGGCCTTGGTTTTTAATGCTTTTCCCTCCTCGTTCAGCTTCAGCCCAGGCAGCAGCTGAGCCGGGCCAGCTGAGCCTTTCCAAGGGCAGCGAGACCCTGGAGTGGGGTCGTGGTCCCTGACCCTGGTGGCGTGGCCTGGCACGGGTGGGGGTCCTGCCCAGGGCAGGAGAGGCCAAAGCCACCCGAATTCCAAGAGCAGCAATCTCACCAGCCCCAGCCCTTCCATAGGAATTTGGAATAATTTATTTGCTCCTTTGGTGAATTTGTGCCCCGGGGCTGGTGAAGCAGCCTGAAGCTGGTGACATCCCAGGGATGGTGGGACAAGGAGCCAGGGTTTGCCCCAGGGGAGCCTGGGGTTTGTCCCAGGGGAGCCCAGGGTTTGTCCCAGGGGAGCCAGGGCACTCCAGGACCTCAACCTGTTTCCTGGAGCCAAGGGCTGAGAGTCCTCTTGCATTTTCCTTCCCAGCACAAGGAGCAAACAAGAACACCCTGGGGCTTTCACTGACCTGTCCCATGTCCCCAAAGCCAGCTGGGAGCAGGGTGGGCCGCAGGGACAGGGGACACGGAGCCTCTATCTCCAGGGAGGGCCCTGCAGAGCACGTGCTGGGCCAGCCGCCAGTCAGAAATGAAGAAAGACCTTTATTTACAGTAAAAAGGAACAAAAAAAATTATAAAATACCATGACACTTCCCCTCCCGTCTCCCCAGCCTGTCAGAGGGGTGTCTGCCACCCCCACCCAGCCACCACCCCTGTCCCCAGGATGGTGGCATGGGGCCAGCAACTGCTGGGGGTCATTTGGCACCAACCCAGCCACCGTGCCCCACCACGCCTGGGACACACGGGGGACACACGGGGGACACACAGGGGACACACAGAGGTGGGTGACAGCTCGGCACAGCTGCAGGAAAAGCTTCTTCCAGGAGGGGCTGGGCTGTGGGTATTGCACTTGGCACCGGGCTGGGCACCAGGGGCAGGGGCCTGGCAGGATGTGTCCCCCAGCTCGAGACCCCACAGTGGGCTGGAGGCTCCAGCATGTCCCGGTGCCCGGGGGTCACCCAGCCTGGGTGATGTCCCTGCTCCGTGCCACCCCCTGTAACTCCCCGGAGCACCGTCCTGGGGTGGTGGCAGTGGGATGGGCTGTCCCCAGCACCGGGACCCAGGGTGGCTCTGTGGGACTGGGTGTCCCCAACGCCAGGAGTTGGGCTGTCTCTGCAGGATGGGCTGTCCCCAATGCTGTGGTGGCTCTGGGGGACAAGCTGTCCCCAGTGCTGGGGTGGCTCTGCAGGACGGGTGTCCCCAGTGCTGGGGTGACTCTGTGTGACGGGCTGTCCCCAGTGCTGGGGTGTCTCTGCAGGACAGGCTGTCCCCAATGCTGGGGTGGCTCCGCAGGAAGAGCTGTCCCCAATGCTGGGGTAGCTCTGGAGGACAGGCTGTCCCCAATGCTGGGGTGGCTCTGCAGGACAGGCTGTCCCCAATGCTGGGGTGGCTCTGTGTGACGGGCTGTCCCCAGTGCTGGGGTGACTCTGCGGGACGGGCGCTCCTGCTCTCGGCTCAGGTGGCAGGAGGCTCCGCAGTCCCCCAGTGCTGGCAGAGGTAGAGCAGGCCAGGACACCGCCAGAGTCCCCACGGCCCTCTGGGGTCACCCTTCCCCGGGCAGGACACGGCTCCAAGGACGAGGATTCCAGCGGGGGATTCGCTCTCCTCCTCCTCCTCCTCCGGGGACAGCCTGGGGGGTCCCGGCGCGGGTCCCCCCCCAGCAGGGCCCCTCAGGAGGAGAAGCAGAGCCCGCAGCACTCCATGCAGATCTCCAGGCAGTCGGCGGACTCGCAGCAGGCGTCGATGATGCCGCAGTCCATGTCGCAGGGCAGGTCGCAGTCCGCGCACTCGCCCGAGTTGCAGCAGCAGCAGCAGATGCAGGAGTCCTCGGAGGTGCAGGAGCCGCAGGTGGCACAGTCCAGCACGATGTTGCAGAGGGTCAGGAACTCGCAGAAGAGGCAGGAGAGGATGAAGTGGACGCAGCAGTCTGGGGAGGAACGCGCGGGTGAGACAAGGCCGGGCACGGGGTGTGCTGGGGGAGCACCACGAGGGTGGAAATCCTCCCTCAGGAATTCATGGAAGGGAGGGGAAAAGGGGGTGGGAGGCAGCCACTGCCCCAGGGGTCTCCCTCAACACCCAGCCCTCAAGAGAGACCAATTTTAGAGGACAGAAGATGGTTCTGCTCAGGACCCACCCTGCGGAGGTTGCCAGGAGGATCCAGGGTCCCGCTGGGCTCAGAGGGTGCCACCAAGAGATCCCAGGGGATGAGGGGCTCGAGGGTTCCACCCAAGAGATCCCAAGGGATGAAGGGCTTGAGGACTTGGAAGGTGTCACCAAGAGATCTCAAGGGATGAGGGGCCCACGGCTTGGAGCATGCCACCCAAGAGATCCCAAGGGATGAGGGGCCTGAGGGTTCCACCCAAGAGATCCCAAGGGATGAGGGGCCCAGGGCTCGGAGGATGCCACCAAGAGATCCCAAGGGATGAGGGGCCCAGGGCTTGGAGCATGCCACCCAAGAGATCCCAAGGGATGAGGGGCCTGAGGGTTCCACCCAAGAGATCCCAAGGGATGAGGGGCCCAGGGCTCGGAGGATGCCACCAAGAGATCCCAAGGGATGAGGGGCTCGAGGGTTCCACCCAAGGGATCCCAAGGGATGAGGGGCTCAAGGGTTCCACCCAAGAGATCCCAAGGGATGAGGGGCTTGAGGACTTGGAAGGTGCCACCAAGAGATCCCAAGGGATGAGGGGCCCAGGACTTGGAGGATACCACCAAGAGATCCCAAGGGATAAGGGGCCTGAGGGCTCAGAGAATGCCACCCAAGAGATCCCAAGGGATGAGGGGCCCGAGGAGAACGGCTGGAAAGAGACCCCCAGGGTTCAGCCAGTACCTTCCTGCGCCTCAATGGGGATGTGGGAAGAGGGTGACTTGGAGCTGCCCTTGCTCTTCTTGCTGCTCTGGCTGTTGATGGAGTGGTGTGGCTGCAGCTTTCGGTGCGGTTTCTGCGCGCTGGGCACGGCCCGGCAGATCCCGTTGCCCGCCTCTCCGTTGGGCAGCAGCTGCGTGCAGGGCCCAGGGGGCTGCAGGGGTGGTCGCACCTGGGGCTGGCCTGGAGGGGAGAGCAGCAGGTTACCCACCCTGGCCTCTCCAGGGAGAAACTGTCACTATAGGACACGAAACAGCGCGACGCGGACTCGCTGCTCTTTCCAAGGTAAAAATGGCTTTTTCTTGTCTGACTCTAACAGTTATAGATTTCCAAAGGTGACAGTGGATTGGAGGGTGAAAGTGCCACCTCTCCAATGGCACTGGAAAAACAAACAGTCCATCAAATTTCTCCTCCTCCATAAAAGAATGCAAAACAATAAGTTATTTACACAAAGTGTGTGAGAAGGTTCGTTACAAGAATGTAAGTATCAGAAGGCTTAGAAAATCTTAAAAAATCAGGGTGTCAAGAAACACGTGCCCAGACCCTGGAGGAAAATGGGAATCTGGTCCCCAGCTGGACACGGGGTGAACTGATGGATGGATGGTCCAAGAGGAGGGAGATGGAGCAGGAGATGTGGAAAAGGTGGCTGGAGGGAAGGAGGCAAAAGCTCCACAGAGAGAAAGGGATGGAAAAACCCCAAGAAATGAAGATTTGTCATGAAGGATGTGCTGAAACTCAGAGGACCTGAAGGAGGAGATGTCCCTGCATGGCCAGGAGGGATGAAGCCACCGAGGCTGCTGGACAGAGCTCCTGGGTGTCCCCACAATGAGACACCACTGCAGAGCCAGCCTGCTCCTCTCCCCGGCCCTGCAGGAACCGGCCACTTCCTTGAGGTCTCTGCAACCTCTGGCTGAACTTTTCTGCAGGAGGAGGAAAATAACTCAGAGCTGTGGCTGTGCCTCCCTCCAGCCTCTCCTGCTGCAGCCCTGTGTCCTGCCAGCATGCTGCCAGAGCCAGAGGGGTGGCTCAGCCCCTTGCTCCTGCCTGCTGTGCCCACGCTGCCTCCTCATCCTCATCTGGGACAGGACTGGGAACCAGCACAAGGTTCCAGCAGCCATCATCCTCCTCAGCAATGCCACAAATAAAATAAAATAAAATCCTGTCTGGTGGTGCTTCGGCCAAACTTTGCTTTTCCTCTGCCATGGCTGTAAACAAGGGATGATTCAGGGGAGAGGCTCGAGGGCAAAGGCACCTCTTGGCACCAGGGAACAGGAGCTGCTTTCTGTGCAGGGCACGGGGGGACACAGGGGTGGAGCGGGCACAGGCAGTCCCTGTCCTGCATCCACGAAAATAAAACAGATGGAAGGTGAAAATAAAGTGAGTGGAAGGTGAAAATAAAATAGATGGAAGGTGAAAGACACAAGTGGATGGTCCCAGTGCTTGGTTTGACCGGGCTGAGCTGGGCTTGGGCTGCAGAGGGACGTTAAAATGGGAGCTTGGTCTTTGACACCCGCTGGGAAGGGAACTTAAAATAACCAGAGCTGAGCGGGAAGAGTGGGCTGAGAGCAGGAGACTGGGGACACAGAAAACAGGTCTTGGATTAAACAGGGAATGTCTCCCCTTCCTAAAAACCTCACGGAGCGTTCACTTCCTGTGTGCCCTCATCCAGTGCCCTCTCCTGCCTCGTGTGTGCACCGAGATGGCACTGAGGTGACCACAGTGCCCAGGGCTGCCCAGAGCTGTGAGAGGAAGGGGCTGAGCCTGCAGGGAGCTGGGCAGGGGCTGAGTCAAGAGGGACCCAGCAGCCTGGGATGGCAGTTGGATTCTCTGGGACTGCAGCAGGATGCACTTGGCGCTCCCCATCTCGCTGCATTCCTCAGATTAAACTGTTTGTAAATCAAAATCACGCTCTGGCTCCGGTGAGGGGCAGCCAAAGGCAGCCAGGAATCCCCCCCTCAAAGTTAGGGAAAATGGCTTCCACTTTTGTAGGACAGCCTTTAAGACACGAGGCCAAAGCTCTGCTAAAAGAGGCACCTTCAGCTCCCCAGTAATGCAGGAGTGGGGGGACCAGCCCTGGAAAAGAGGATTTTGGGGGAAACTGCCTGTCTACAGCTCTTCAATGACCAAAAACCTCCTGGATGTTCACTTTGGGTTTCCCACCGAGGCGATGCTCCTGGATCCCCTCAGGCTGTCCCAGGGCAGCATCGCCGGGGTCCCCCTGCTGGGACCCTCCCTGAGCCACTGCCAGGGCTTGGAATATTGTGGTCACCTGGGTCTGCTGCTCCTGCCTGAAGCTCAACACACAGAATGCCAAACCTGCAATCCCAGTGTTCCAAAATGGATTTGAGCACAGAGCCGAGCCTCGGAGGGGGCAATCCTGGCGTTGGTGGGCAAGGACGTGACCCTGCACCCTCCAGCCCCTTCTGCCCGGCCCCTCCTGAGCCTGCACGAGCCAGGCTGGCACGGGAATGCCATCATCCCATGGGAGAGCCTAAACGTGGTCCCCATGGCCCGCCAAAATGGGAATAACCCCCAAAAACCAATGGTGACCCCCACCAAGAGCAGCGCGGTGAGGAGTGGGGACACCAGAAGTGACGCTGCTCATTTCACGGCGAGGACAGGGGAAGGTCCCTCCACCAGCACCAGAGGGAGGGTGCCCAAATCCCTCCCAGCCCCAGGGCCCGTGGGGGGCGGCCGGGGGGCTGGGCTGGGCTGGGCTGGGGAGGGGGCCGTGCAGTGTGACTCAGGCGTGCAGAATGTCTGTGGGCAGCCGGCCCAGCTCGCAGATGCTGCGCCAGGGCTCAGCCGCAGGAAACGTGCGCTCTCCCCGCTGCAGCACCCGCGTTTCGCCGTCCTCTCCCCTGCCCTGCCTGCTCTCCGGAGGGGCAGCCCAGTTCCCAGCCACCCTCATCCCGCTGGGAAGCTTCCATCCACTTTACACCCCTTGGAAGGGGAAGCTGCGCGCCGGCATCCAGCAGAAAGGGAACGGCAGTGAAACCCTGGGATCCGGGCTGGCGGCCAGGGAGGGATGGACGGCTCCGGGAGAGGCTCCCACATCTGCCAGCGCCGCTCTCCCAGCCCTGCACCGGGAATGGAGCGAGGGCACCCCGGCCCTGCCCCACCCCACCCGGCCTTCCTCACGGCGGGGGCACCGGCAGCAGATTTTGGGAGGTGCTGCCGGGCCCTGCCACCGCCTGCAGCAAAACCAGCTCGGGGTGGACTGCCCGGCTCAGCCAGGCCCGGCTCAGCCAGGCCCGGCTCAGCCAGGCTTGGCACCAGCCTCACCCTTGCCCTGGACTCGCCAAGGCAAGAGCTGGCCCAGTGGGACATGGCTCCTTCTGCTCCTGCAAGCGGCTGCTGCGCGCCCGGCCCGCGGCTGTGGCACGGGGACATCGCAGTGCTGTGCCATGGGGACATCGCAGTGCTGTGCCATGGGGACATCGCAGGGCTGTGCCATGGGGACATCGCGGGGCTGTGCCATGGGGACATCGCAGGGCTGTGCCATGGGGACATCATGGGGCTGTGCCATGGGGACATCGCAGGGCTGTGCCATGGGGACATCGCAGGGCTGTGCCATGGGGACATCGCGAGGCTGTGCCCATGGGGACATCATGGGGCTGTGGCACAGGGACATCGCGGGGCTGTGGCACGGGGACATCGCGGGGCTGTGCCCATGGAAATAACCCACAGCTGTGCCATGGGGACATCACGGGGCTGTGCCATGGGGACATCCTGGGGCTGTGCCCCATGGAAATTTTGTGCCATTGAGACATCCCAGGGCTGTGCCCATGGAAATACCCCACGGCTGTGCCATGGGGACATCCTGGAGCCATGCCCATGAGAATGTTCTTTGTGGGTCTCCTCTCTCCCTCTGGGCTTTTGGGGGATGCTCCATCCAGCTCCTTTCCCGGGCAGGCTCATCCCTCTTCCCACCACAGCACTCCAGAGAACCCCAACCCTTCCCAAAGCATCTCCAGCTGCTCCGAGGGCACCGGGAGCCACCCCGGGTGCCGCCCTTCACTTTCGTCTCTCCAGGTGACTCAGGCTCACTTCGAGCTTTGATGTGGGGAGGAACAAAGCCAGGAGGAGCCGGGTTCCCACCTCTGCCCTGCTTTTTGATGAGTCCTGCTGCTTATGAGGGGGCACGGCCACCGAGAGGAACACTCACATGTCACAGCTTCGGGAGCACCGCAGAGCTCGGCCCTGGGGCCTTTGGTCAGCACTGCCGGGGATTTGTCACCTTCCAGGGCTTTGTCCTTCTTCGGCACCGCGGGGCGGGAGGGGGACCGGGGATCCGCCGGTGGCAGCGCTGGGATCTGCCCCGGGGCAGGGAGCGAGGGCTCGGGCACCTCTGCAAGAGAAACGGGGTTAGAGCTGAGCCCCTGGGGCCAACAAACTCCCAGCCCGGCCCCAGACACTGCCCACGGCTCGGGTCAGGAGGTTCGGGCTCTGATTCCCGAGCCACATCCCTGTGGCACGCAGCCTGCGGGGTTTGGGGCTGCATCACTCCGCAGCTGCTCACCCCGCTGCAGCGCCATCCCAAAAATCCTCCCCAAGCTCTCACATTCCTTCTCCAAAAAGCCAAGGGATCTGGTTACACTCAGCGGCTCAAGCTGGATTTTTCATCCCCCTTCCCATGAAAGGGCCACTGTCTTCCCTGCGGGAGCTGGCTGCCACCTTCCCTCGTCCTCCTGCACTCTGGAGCAGCAGGAACTCCTGCAGGACCCCTCGGTGGGGCAGGAAAAACCTGCAGGGAGCTGATTTATTCCCCATGGGAGAAATCCCCGTGCCCAACACCCCCGTGCAGAAAGCCAGGAGAAGGCAGGATCACCTCCAGCGCTGCTGGGAGCTGGCTGCTCCATCCCATGGGGAATGTGGGGTGCCCAGGGGGGGCTCGGTGCCATGCCACACCGCCCCAGCCCCCTCCCCACCGCCCCAGCCCTCTGCCCATCCCCCGGAATAGCAACGTCTTGCACAACAGGGGCTGGAATGCACTTTATATAAAACTAAATTATAGGCTGGGCAGAGGGAGGGAGAGCAGAGAGCCATAATTGCCCTGGCTGGAACAGGAGTCCTGCAGGCAGCCAGGGAGGGCAGGGGAGGGGGGAAAGAGGCCTGGGACACTTCGTTATCCTTCATAAAACCAGGGTCACACCCACCAGAGCTGAGGAGGAAAGGAGGGCAATTATGGATAATTAAATATCAATATTATTAGAAGGAGCATAACGAGGGAAGCTGGGGGGTTCCAGCTGCACCCCAGGATCAGCAGGAGCCTGGAAATGCTGCAGCTGGTCTGGAGTGATGCTGCTCAGCTCCATAACACCCTCCAAAGTCAGGCACGTGCCTCAGTTTCCCCTCTCTGCCCTCCCCAGGGTGCAGATCCAGCCTGGGGTGCTGGAGCTCCTGAGATGGGGGGTTTTTTTTGGGAAGGAAAACTCATCCCAGCACAGAGCCCTGCTCACCGCTGTCAGAGCTGAGGCGAAATCCAGCAGCTCCAGCTGAATTTTGCACGACAGCATTGGCTCCAAATCCGAATGGAGCGTGAGCACGTGAGCCCCAGATGGGAGAAAAGCCATTCCCATGCCTCTGGAAAGCCCAGAGCAAAATGGAGAGGTGAGGAGAGCAGGCTGTCATCTCCCCATGGGCATAGAGGTGTGGGGTGAATCACATCCACACGCTGCTGCCTCCACAGCCTCTGTCGTGTCCCAGCCTGGACTGGCCCAAGTCAGCCCTGATCCAAAGGCAGATGTGAAATCCTGGTGGATGAGTGTGGGAAATGGATGATGAGGATGATTGCCCTGGCCAGGAAGGGGCTGGGGGTGCAGGAGTTTTGGGGAAAAGCCAGAGATGTCCCATGCCAAGGATGACAGAGATGAGGAGCTCTGAGTGCAGCCTGAGGTGAAGCTCCCACAGAGCTCCCTGAGCTCTGGTTTCGGCTGTGAGATGTCCTGAGTGTGTTCAGGGCTTAAAACCCCTCAGGGCTGCCCAAAACAGCCCCATCACCCCCAGATCCCCTTCCCTGAGGGTCAGTGATTGGGAAAAAGGGCTGGAAAATCAGGTGCAGCAGCAGGAGAAGGGCTGGCCCAGGGAGAGCTCAGCAGGTCCCTGACCCTGCCCCTCTGTGCTGCCTCCAGAGCATCCCTTGCCCCCTGTGTGCCCATTCCTGGGGACAAGGACAGGCTGGAGCCCTGCCTGGGTGGATCCACAGGGACATCCAGGCTGCTGCTCCGACTGGGATGGAGCCCAGGCTCGTCCCTGCCGTGTCCACTTCACACTTGTAATTACCCTGCACAAGGGCTCACACACAACCACAGCCACGCAGGGAGGAAGGTGGCAATTAAATTAACTCCCCCGGGAACAAGCTGGCCAGGAGAGGGACAAAAATAGACAGGAATGAAGTCTGGGTGAGCTGATCCTTCCCTGCCTCACACAGCCTCACATCCCACAGGCTGCTTCAGGGAATGTGGGGATGGGGCTGACCCCCAGCTCCCCCTGGAATGGGGTGGGAAAGGACCCAGGGAGGGACTGGGAGAAGCTGGACACGTGTGGGCTCAGCACAGACCCCACAGGCTCCTACCCCACAGCTCCCTGCCCCTCGGGATCCACGGGGAAATGCAGAGGGAACGTTCAGGAAAATGTAGAGGGAATGCTCAGGGAAATGCAGAGGGAATGCTCAGGAAAATGCAGAGGGAATGCCCTGGGAAGTGCAGAGGGAATGCCCCAGGGAAATGCTCGAGCAGCAGCTCGCAAAATGCCCCCAAGAAGAGGCAGCAGCTCTGCTGGCACAGGAGGAGGTGAACAGACCCTTCCATCCCTGGCACAGGCTCATCCCACAGCTCCCAGCTCCCTTTCCTCCTTTAAATTCCCCAATCCCTGCCCTGCCAAGCTGAGCCCCCCTGGACCCCTTCCCCCTGCTGCCTCCAGAACAGGACCAGGCTTGATCTGAATCCATCAGGTTTAAAACCAACCACGAGCCTGGGCCAAACCCTAAGGCAAACCAGCCCTTGGCATGGGACATCTCTCACTTTTCCCCAAAACTCCTGCACCCCCAGGCCCTTCCTGGCCAGGGCAAATCCTCCTCAGAGCCTGGGATGAGTCCAGGTCTCTGCTCCCAGGAGCAGCAAAGGGGAGATGTGGGAGAGCAGCTCAGATCTCTGGTTTTTGGGAACAGAGGTAACGAGGCATTCCTAAACAATAACTTCAGTTCAATAAATCACAGCACTGCCCCAAGGTACCAGAGATCAGCACAGTGATAAATGTGGAGCTGCTTTCTCTTGCCAAGCCCAGGACATGCACATGGAGCTGGTTTTCTGATTATTCTCCCCAATCCCAAAATCCAAATCCATCCGTCATGGAAGTCCCGAGACATCAGGGAGCTCCAAAATCCATCAGGGGGGTGGGAAAACAGGAGAGGAGAGAGGAGAGATGCAAAGAAGTTGGAAGTTCATGGCTGGAACTGCAAAATTCCTGCAAAGTCCAAAGTTCCAACATCCCTCTGGGCATGCAGGGAGGCCCTGGGGAATGCAGGAGCTTCTGGGGCCACCCCAGTGGAGAAGAGCTTTGTGCTCCCAGTGGGAAGCACACTGGAATTCCCAACGAGCTGAGCTCAGCATTCCCAAAGAGCTGGACAAACAAAAGGCAGGAGCAGCATCCTGGAGGGAGCTGGGATGAGGCAGAGCTTCTCCAGCAGCACAAACAGGAGCCACAGCACAGCCACAGCTCCCAAAAACCTGTGCATTCCCTTCTCCCAGCTGGCTGTGCTGCCCAGACCCCCAGAGGATGTGGGAAGAGGCAAAGCTGGAGCTGTGGTTTGGGGTCAAACCCAGCCAGGGTGTCCCGTGGCTCTGCTCAGCATTCCTGGGCTGTGGCTGATGGCCCTGGGGTCTCATTTCTCTGCCCCTCTTCCTCCTGAGTGCCTTTGGCTCCCAGGGAAAAAATCCGGGATGGGCACATCCCCAGGGTGGCACGTCCCCATTTCCAGTCCCAGGGGAGGGACAGGAAGGTAAGGAAAACTACTCCAACAAGGAGCTAAGGAGAGGCTGGACTGGGGAATGTGGAAACAAATCCCATCCCTTCAGCAGGCAGATGTTTGGTGTTTGGGGAAAGGGCTCTCAGCACATCTGGAACCACATCTGAGCTCTTGGGGAGCATCCAGTGCCAAGGAGTGCAACTCCTGCCAGCGTGGGGACACTCAGGAGAGCCCCTTCTCCCTGCCTTTAATCCCTTGGGAATGGCTGGGCAGGGAGAAGGAAATGCTGGATGGAGGCCTGGCCACGAGCAACAACCCAGCAGCTCGGCTCTGTGAGGGCTGGGAGCTCTCTGCTCTCCTTTTCATGCAGACAAAACCAGCTGAGACCTCTCCTGGTTTTCCTGGCCCAGCCAGGTGCCTGCCTGGCCTGTTCCAGGGATATTCCAGGGATATTTCAGAGATATTTTAGGGATATTTCAGGTTTCCAGTGCAGAAGAGGCGGCACCAGAGCAAATCCTTCCCATCCCCTGAGCCAGGTGGGAGCAGAGGGAAGCAAAATCCTGGTTGGAAAGTTTGCTTGGCTGGGAGAAATCCCAATGCCTTATTCACATTCAGTCTGAAATTAATGCACCAAGGCTGCCTCAGATTCTGGGATAGGCAGGGAAAGGAAGGGAAGGGAAAGGGAAAGGGAAAGGGAAAGGGAAAGGAAAAGGAAAAGGAAAAAAGGAAAAGGAAAAGGAAAAGGAAAAAGAAAAGGAAAAGGAAAAGGAAAAGGAAAAGGAAAAGGAAAAGATGCCCAAAGCATGGCCTGGACCGATCCAGCACAGCTTTGCTTCCCACCTGGAAAACCTTTGGCCTCACCTGGGCAAAGCTTTGGATAAACAGGAACAATGAGGAATGCAGTCAAAAAACAAAGTGTTTTCTGTGAGAAGTGACTTCCTAAACACACAAAAAACAAAACAAAGCACAAAAAAACCCACAAAAACCCCAAATAGCTCAGCAGGCTGGGAGTTGTTGTTATTTGTTATTTATAGAATTTGGGTGGGAAGGGAGGGAGGAATTTTGGGGCCAGACAGGCCAGGACCAGCGTCCATCCAGTCCATCCCTGCTGGGAGTTTGACCTCGGTGACAAAACCCCAATTCCAGGTCAGTGTCCCTACAAACCCCATCCCTCCAAGGGTGGCTCCAACCAGCTCCTGCCAAACCAAATTCAGGGGAGAAATGCTCCTACAAGGGGTTTCAGGACAGACAAAACATAAATTCCCTGCAAGAAGCACCTCTGACCCTGCAGCAATTTGGGAGGAATTATTCCTTATGCAGCAAAAATCGATTTAATGTAAATATATTTACATTTTATAGGTATTAAGGCACCATTCCAGTGTGGAGCTGCAAGGAAAGGAGGAATCTTTAAGCCTGGACTGGAAAAAAGGGACAACAAATCTTCCCAGGACACAAACCTGGGAAGGACCAGGTTCCTTTCTTCATCTCCCAGCACCAAAAAACCAACATAAAACATCCCAAACACGCTGTGGGGACAGAGAATGGGGGAAAACGATGGGAAAACAACAGGAAAAAGACCCAGAGTGGGATTGAATTCGAGTTTGAGAAGCACCTGGGGCAGGATAACTCCCCAAAAGATGGAAAATCTGGGAAATCAGGGGAGGAGGGCACAGGAGGAAATCCTGGGTGTCCTTAAGGAAAAGCAATTATCCCTGGAGCCTGGGAAGCAGCAGAGGCGAGGCCTATCAGATCCAGGAGATTCTGGGAATTACAGAGCAGGGAGAAATTATGGAGGGAGTAATTAAGGCCCAAGCCAGGCAGGTAATTGGGTAACCTTGGGGGTTAAACCAGCACAGGTCCTGCCAGGGAAAATTTGTGTCTTCCCAACCTAAGTCCTTAAAAAAAAAAAGTTAATTGAGGAGGGGATCAATGGGAGCTGCTCAATAATCTGCATTTCTCCAGCCCCTTTCATCCCAGCATGGATTGAAACCAGGGCCCATCACACCTTCCCTGAGCTCCAGGGATTTTCCTTAAAAAACTGCCTTGGTTCATGGGGAAACTGAGGCAGGAAAATGGGATTTTTCCCCAAAGAAATATCCTGTGGAGATGGAGCCCAGAACTCTCAGTAGGCTGGGGCTTCTCCTCTGCACAGATCCCAAAGCAGATTCCAAGAAATTCCCTAATTTTTGGGGCACAGGAAGGGATTTGGGGGCTATCCTGGGGGTGCTGGTGCCCATCCCACAGGAGGGGGAACTCCAGGCATGGAAAAATCTGGGAAAAATCACCAGAACTCCAGCAAATATCCTGAGGAGGGCTTGGGTTTCTGCAGCTCCCAGGCAGGCGCTTTCCAAGGAAATTCAATCTGGATTTGGAGCAGGAGCAGGGGCGACACAGCCCCAAGGCCCAGCTTTGTTTTGCTCAATCCCAGAAACTTTGAAAAAAGCCAGAAATCTGCTTTTGGTTTTTGTTCTTTTTTTTTTTCCTCCTCGGGTTTCTTTTCTGTTTCTTGGTAAGTTTTGCAGTTGTTCAAAGAACAAACACCAGCGAAGCGTTTTCAGGAGCTGACAAGAAAAACTTGGAAAGAAAAACCAGAAAAGTTGCAAAAAAGTCTTTCTGTGGGGTAAGAAAAATACACTTTTGTTTCTTTCAGAGCTTTTTTTCGGGAGGGGTTCTTTGCACTTTGAGGATGGCTGCGTGCAGCTCTGCAATCCTGCATTTAAATCAGTGCTGAGACAAGGAAAAAACCCATTTATTTTGATTTTGGATGGGTTTTTTCTTTGTTCCTACCCCTGTCCCAGAACAAGACAGCCTCAGTAAAGGGTTCCTGAGTGAGGTGGTCCCGATTCCTGCTGAGAATTCCCTGCTTGGGGCACCCCAGGGCTATTTTGGGGCTGAATGTTTCGTGTTTGGGGCTGAGCACGCAACAGCTTTTTCCGCCTCCTCTTACACCTCGGGGCAAAATCCTTGGGAACAGGCAGAAGGAATTAAGGAAAAATGTGTGTGCCAAACCCTGAGCTGGGACACAGGCAGGGACTGGGGGACACGAGGGTGGCAAATGTCCTGCTGGGGAGGGAAAAGGGAGGTGGGAATGAGCAGAGCCAAACCCGGGTTTTGCTTCTGGAGATGGATTTGTCTCCATCTTCACATGGAGGAGGAAGAGGAGGAGGAGGAGGAAAGAGCCTCTCCTGCTCCCCCCTGTCCCCTCCCTGAAGGATCATCTCAACAAGCAAAAAACCCTTGTTTTTTCCTCCTGTTTTCTGCTAATTTTTCTAAAAAATAATTACTGGGGCAAACAGAAGCCTCTTCTCTCTGCAAACTACCTGTGGCTATTTCGGGGCCTTGCTTTGCCATGTCCCCGTCCCTGCTGGGTGGGAGGAGCTGTGGTGGCACCCAGCCCATCTCTGGAGACGCCAGGGGACCAAAATTTTGGGAGAAAAGCTCCGTGTCCAGCTGGGGAACAGCAGCAAACCCCACCCGAGCTGCCCAGCACTGGCTGAGCTGGGCCACACCACCCCGCTGCCTCAGTTTCCCCGTTTATTCCCCAGCCTGGGGGTATCCAAAGGAGCCAGTCTGGTTTGTAAAACTCGGGAAAGGGAATGGAGAGAGAATTCCCAGGCTCGGAGCTGCGTGACAGAGCCGCTGGCCCCGGCCCAAGCCACCAGGGCTCTGCTCCTGAGTGTCACAGGGACGGACACCCTGCGACACACTCGTCCCCAAAATCACACAGAGAGGGAGGAGGGAGAGAGGGGAGCGAGGGTTTGGGATGGGGAGCACAGAGCTGCTCCCCGAGGGGGGCAGGGGTGGGGTGGAGGCTCTGGGGCAGGGCAGGTGGGAGCTGGGGAGAGCCCCTCACCCTGCCCAGGCTGCAAAGCTGGGTCCAGCTCTGCTCAGATCACAGCGTGGGTGCCTCTCTGGGGGAGCTGAGGAAGAGGAGGGAGGGGTTGGGATGGTTTGGGGTGGAGGTGAGACCCCTTCAATGTGGGAAAATGGAACTGGGCACTGATGGATGGCCCTTCAACAGGGAACAGGGACAGCAGGTCCCCGACAGGGACACGCTGAGCTCGGCACTCATGGGTGGCCCTCCAAGGTGGGAAAACTGAACTGGGCACCTGTGGATGCCCCACCAAGATGGGAAAACCAAACTGGGCACTGAGGGATGCCCCACCAAGATGGGGGCACCAAACTGGGCACTGAGGGATGCCCCTCCAAGATGGGGACACCAAACTGGGCACTGAGGGATGCTCCTCCAAGATGGGGACACTGAACTGGGCACTGAGGGATGCCCCTTAAACTTGGGAACACCAAACTGGACACTGAGGGATGCCCCACCAAGATGGGAACACTGAACTGGGCACTGAGGGATGCCCCTTAAACTTGGGAACACCAAACTGGGCACTCATGGACGCCCCACCAAGATGGGAACACTGAACTGGGCACTCATGGGTGGCCCTCCAACAGGGAACAGGGACAACAGGTCCCCAACAGGGACACATCAAATTGGGAACTCACAGATGCCCCTCTAAGATGGGAAAACTGAACTGGGCACTCATGGATGCCGTTTAAATTTGGGAAGACCAAAGTGGGCACTCACTGGTGCCCCTTAAATTTGGGAACACCGAACTGGGCACTCACAGATGTCCCCGAGCACCTCAGTCAGGTGCCAGTGCTCCCTCTCAGGCCACCAGCACACCTGGGGGCTGAACCACTCTCACAGCTCCCTGTGGCCACAGGGAAGGCAGAAAAGGTCCAAAACCATTTTCCCCCCAAAGCATTTAACAGATTTTGAAGCCACTTTTTGAAATCCCCCCCCAGCTGCTGGTACAGGAGCTGTGCTCAGCAGAGCCGGGCTGGGGACAAGCCCCTTGCAAAAAGCTCTTTGCTTTCCCAGCTCTCCATTTCCCACCTGGAAAAGGAAGGAAATCCAGGGAAATCGGCCCCTGCAGCTGCCTGGGCCCCGGGACACGGCTGCAGGCGCTGAGTTTGGAGCAGAGCTCGGCCGGGAAGCGGGATCCAGCTGGAAGAGCAGGGGGAAGAGAACAAGAGGATGTATTCTGCAAAGCCCGGCCGGCCGAGCTCCGGGCCAAAGCCAACGGGGGCCGGTCCAGCTGTGCCGGATCCCGAGCGTCGCCGTGCCCGGAGCTCCCGTGGCTCCGCTCAGCCCCGCCGCCGATTTTTGGAGATTTTGGGAGCTGCTCCCGGCGTGGGTTTGGCCCCTTTTGTGTCTGGCCTGACAGGCACAGCGCGGTGTGCTCCTCCAGCTCCTGCTCGGGTGGGTTTTAGTCTCTCCCTGGGGTTTTTAATGCAGTTTCTGCACGTGAAGCTTGGCAGGGACAGCAGCAGGGGCCAGAGGGGCTCCGGGGGGCTCAGCTGTGAGGATTGCCCCAACTTCTCCATCCACTTCTGCACGGCCTGATGCCTGTAACCCCCCCAGAGCTGCAGAGCAGCCCCCAGCCCCATCCCTCGGGGGGTTTAACTCACGCCCCCCCCCGGCTGCTCCCCGGGCTTGGCCCCGGGACAGAAACTGCGGCAGAGTTTGGGATGCGAAATCCCGGCGGGCTCCGGCAGCTGCTGAGCTCTCACACAAACACAGGCACGGGAAAGCACGGCCAGGGGCACCAGCACAGCCTCAGATGTTCACAGTCCTTCAAAAACACACACTCAGATGTTCACAATCACACACAAACACACCCAAACAGGGCCAGGGGCACAAACACACACTCAAATGTTCACAACCCTGCAAAACCACCCTCAAACACACACCTAAACACGGCCAGGGGCATCAGCACAGCCTCAGATGTTCACAGTCCTTCAAAAACACACACTCAGATGTTCACAATCACACACAAACACACCCAAACAGGGCCAGGGGCACAAACACACACTCAAATGTTCACAACCCTGCAAAACCACCCTCAAACACACACCTAAACACGGCCAGGGGCATCAGCACAGCCTCAGATGTTCACAATCCTTCAAAAACACACACTCAGATGTTCACAATCACACACAAACACTGCCAGGGACACAAACACACGCTCAGCTGTTCACAACCCTGCACAAACACACACTCAAACATTCACAATCACACCCAAACACTGCCAGGGACACAAACACATGCTCAGATGTTCACAATCCTGCACAAACATCCCCAAACACGGCCAGAGGCACAAACACACACTCAGATGTTCACAACCCTGCAAAAACACACACTCAAACATTCACAATCACACCCAAACACTGCCAGGGGCACCAGCACACACTCAGATGCTCACAGCCCTGCACAAGCACTCAGCTATCCGTTCCCCCGCCCCAAAATCCTACTGACACCCCAGCCACACTCCCCCCTGCTGCCCACGCACACACCTCCATCCCCTGACCGTGCACACTCCCCGCGTCCC
>VYZP01018819.1:0-29224 GCA_013400635.1 Hypocryptadius cinnamomeus | reverse complement strand
TTTTCAATTTATTTGTATAACGCTTTGAAAAAAAAGTGCCCTAAGTGTCAGAAACTTACAGGCAATGCTGTGACATACAAGTAATTAAAAGTGGCTGTTTCTTGTCCCTGGAGTTTAAATCAGTTGTATGCTGATACAACATGGGATGAAATCAAAAGGGGAAAAAGGGTCATGGTTGGAAGAAGAGCTGTAGTAGAAAAACCAGATTTATCACCATGCATCTGTTCAGTTCACATATGTGGCTGGATATATGGAAAGGTAATAAAAAATTGTAAGGCAGGATTTGGAAAATTCAGGACATACAAAATTAGGGAGAATGTTCCACACCTATTTTACAGGGCAGCCTGGGAAATCCTGTCATTCCCTTGAGGGAAGAGGAACTGCCAGGAAGAACATCAGCCAATTGAACTTGTATTTAGAAGGTTTCTGGGTTAATAGAAAACTGCTATGAAAGTGCTGCACATGGAAATTGTTTGGACTGGACAGACTTCCAGGGAAGTGTCCTTGTGAAGCAGAGTGTTTGTCCCCCTGGGTGTTTCTCCCCAGTGAGCATAAGGATTCTGCCTGAGTTTGTTTACGTGTTTTTTAAGCTTGAGAAAGTTTTTAAGATGATTAATACTTGCCAATTCACCATAAACATGTTGTAAAATACGTGCTTCATTCTGAAGCTCTTTGAAGAGTGCTTGCATGCTGCATTAAACATTATCACAAAGGACAGCTAAGAAAAATACAGCTCTAAGAATGTCTAAATGTAAACAAAATTGAGAACACAATTAGAGTTTGGGTGTCACAGAGCAAAGTAAAGGTGTTACTCTCTGCCTGGATTTGCACGTAGAGCAGATCGACTTTAGAAAGATTGCAGCAGGCTTCATTCATACTAGAAAAAATAAACATCAGTTGCCTTATTTAAATGAGCCTGTCTTTAGCATAAGTTAAATGCATATTTACATTATTTTTATTCTATAAGTAAGTAACTGTGACCACTGTGTTAAAGATGATTCTACAAATAAATTACTCGGTTGAAATCTGTTAGAAACCAGCTGTGGTACTAAAGAAAGAATGTCAGTACTTGGATGTGTATACAGGATCTTGGTGGTTCACCTTCTGAGAGCAGTTAAGAAATCAGCTGAGAATCACTTATTAATTCTTTAAGATAAAACTACTACAGTTTACCTGAATGTAATCATATCCTAATTGCTTATTCATTCAAGCAGTCCTCTTTTAATCAACTGCTCATGAGTATAAAACAAGCAGGGAGTTTACCTGAGGTTTTCAAAATGCATTTTCACATTGCTGCTAATAGAGGAATGCTCAAAAATAGTTTGGCCTTTTTTTTTTTTTTTTGCCATCAGTGAGCTGAGGAGTCATCAAAAGTTTCTTCTAAAATGTAGGGGGGGTTTAAATATTTTTTTTTTTTTTTTAAAGAGAGGAAGGCATAAAAAAGGCATAAATGGCTTGGTTTTAATAAACATTTAAATGTAAATATACTTTATGTTTTATGTTGCATTACCTTCTGACTTTTGTTTTCAAAGTAGAAAGTTGTAAATAGGAGCAGAAAATTTCATTAAAAATATCTTTTTGACTGGCTAATTACTATTCATAGATAATTGACTGAATAAAATAGTGTTATTTTTTCTTTCCAAACTGACATAACAGACATCATCCCAACCTTTTCATCCCCATTAGATGTCCAGATCACATCCTTCTGCTTATACCAAGGCCTCTTCTCAGAAAGAAGAGAATTAGTTTTTATATCCAGCCAAATTCCCTTTCCATCTGGGCTGGGAGGCTCCATCTGCAGACTGCTCCTATCAGCTACATCAGTAAATGGGGAGGACTTATGGAGAGCTCTACTCAGGAGCAGATGGTGTTCCAACTTCTAAAAAATGCCCCTAAAGTGCTTTAGGCAAGGAGTACCCATTGATCTCTCTTGGAAATACTTTACTAAAGTGTTCAGTTTCTTCAAATGCCTTTAGCTCCTGTGTAGAATAATTGTCCTACTCTCTCGAGTAGGAATTATCAGCAATGGAAAAGCCATGCCCTTTACAGGAAAAAATGGAGGCAAATTCTGTGTTGTTAAATATTTGCACATAAACACCACCAGGGATGAAGAAGTCAGCCTGACACAAATTATCTGAACACTCACTGATTTAGGAATCTCTGAGGACTCTTTTCAAAACTAATGGAAGTGACTTTGGCAAGTTCATGAATACAGCACCTACCCCAGTAAAATCCTTGCACTCCTGGGTGCCAAGGTAAGCAGTGCTTTGTCTGGGAAGCACCAAAGCACAAAGTGCTTTGCAGAATTAATAAAGAGAAGCCCATCCAGCTGTTGGAGGGCTGATGCTGATGGTCTTCCATTATTCACCTCCTAATGGGCTGGACTGAAGTAGGACCCCACACAAAGATAGCTGGCAGCAGAGCACAGATGCTCAACCAGAAGACATGTCCAGGTAAGTAAGAATTAAGTAAGTAATCCCTTGTGAATTATACCTGGATGATGCTTTTAGTAAGCAGAAAATCAGAAGCACTTTTTGTATTGGTGCTTAGAATTTGCTGTCTTTTTTTCTGCGTGTATGTCTTTAATTGTGCTGAAGCAAGCCTGGGATGTGTTCATGATGAGCCTTAGGGTACCCACAAGAGTGAACTTTGGTGCTCACACAGGAGCTGTCTGTGGGCATTGTGATGTATGTGAGCACCAGTCTTATATTTACTAAAAAAGTCCTGGTTTTCCTGACTATATTTAGTTCCTTTGGGGAGGAAAGGTTTCATTTTCAATAGATGTATTTCATTCTGTTCCTTCTTTCCTGAAAGGATGCACAGGGATGAAACTTAACCATAGAGGAGTGAAGCCAGCCACCAGATTGATTTCTATTTTTCTGGCTGTTGCTGTGATGTGTATAGCTGAAGTCATAGGGAAGGGGGAAGCTTTTTGTAAACCTTGTCTAGTATAACCTACAGAAGATTGTGTGTCTGTTCTGGATTAGAGTCTCCTAGGCAAACCCTCTAAAAGGGGCTGAAGGAGAAAGAAAAGGTCTCTCTTCATTGAAGGACAGGACTTCTGTGGAAGCCATACTAACATGTGTGGCACATCTGGGCCTGCTCCCCCAGCTTTTGTAGGTCCCCACCCGGCTGCAGCTTTGGGCCCTTTCCAGCCCCACTGGAGAAGAATTCTCCATCTGACTTATGCAGCCTGTGATCCACACAAAGCCTGCCCATCCTCCCCTTCTGTGGACCAGCAAAGTGCTGAATCTGCCCTGGGGCTGCAGTGTCACAGCAGGGACACACTTCCCAGTCAGCAGCGTGATTTGCTTGGGGCACAGTCTCACCTCAGGTGTTGAACTCTGGAATATGATAGGAAAGATGTCACTGGGTTTTGTTATTGTTTGTGTTATTAACTCACAAAGAGTTACTGTTTCATGGGTGTCTTAAACAGCTGATTTCATGCCTTTTTTGCATTGCTTGCTGCTATTTCTGGGAATTCCTCAAAATATGCAGCTGTCAACATCTGCCACTGCTGTTCTAATTTACTGGAAAGAGACTATAAACTTGAAGTAATGCATGTTCTTACCATGTATTATGCATGATAGCATGTTACACATTTTATTCTCCACTATAATAAATAATGTAAGTTTTGTGTAAACTTAGTTCAAGCAGCAGAAGTAGTACTTTTTCTTTTTCTCATATCATGTGTTGCCCAGAGCACTTTGCTGGAGCTCTGTAAATGCCATTAGCAGCTGGCAGCAAATAAACTGTTGAAACCAGTCAGGAAATAATTACTAAATTTGACATTTTTCACTGAAATATGAGAAATAGTTCAGCTTGCTTTTGTGAACCTACTCTGGCACTCACAATGACAATTCTATGTTCTGTTCTAAGGAAATCTCACATCCCGGGTGTAACTTGGGAGTGACTTTTTTGACACAGATGTTGTTGAGAGGTTAGGAGGGCAATGATCCCAAAGTTTTTTTATTTACGGGAGTATCTTTTTAATGGGAATTGAACATGTAGAAGATTGGCTAAGATGCCTGCAGAGTTTTTAATAATTTTGCTACTGAGAATAGTATTTCTGAAGATGGTTGCTACTGAAAATAGTATTTCTGAAGATGGTTGAATGGAAAAAAAATTGTGTGCTCACTGCTCTTTTGGCTGATCACCTGCACCCCTCTCATACACAGACACTGCAAACACATTGAGTGTCTGAAAACACAATGGGTGTCTGTAGGGAAGGTCCCTTTTTGTCAGGTAGGGGCAAGTAAGAACAACTAAGACTAATCTACATGGTAAATACAGCTTATAGTACTTGTGGATTAATGTTTATTCTGTGTATTTCCAAAGCCTGTGTCTGTGTTAGCAAAGAATTAGCTTAGCTGGATAGGATCTGTAGCCTGAAACTGTTGGTGCTAAGGACCTGATCTCCACACTTACCTCTAGTTTGATCCCAGGGCCTGAATGCCGCTGGTGATTGGAGCACATCCTTTGCTTCCATCCAGAAGGAATCTAGTGCACATGCTCAGGAACACTCCATCATGCAAACTAAAGCTCATTAAGTGAGGCCACTGTACTGGACTGTCCCACGGGAAAGTGGAATTCCTGCTAGACCATCTTACAACTCAGGCTTTGCAAGGGTATTTTTTTCCATGGGTATTTTTCTTTCAAATTTGAGATCTGATTCCTCCTGTCAGACCATGGGACTCAAGGGCTTCTGATTCTTCATAAATTTACCATCCAAATGTGCTCCATAAATCAGGAGTGTGATATAGGACAAAGTGATCCAACATGGGTACAGCACAGTAAGTGCTTTGTTTGATGAAGAGTTAATGTGATTCTGCTCGTGGATGTAATTTTATCCTGATCATGCTGGGTGCTTGCTAATGCATGCATTGTTTTTATGTACTGCAAGACACATAAAAATTCCCTTAGTCATTTTCCCAGGGTAATTTTGTTCTTGTGGCCTTCCAGTTGTATCTGTATATGTGTGCATATATGCATTTATATACAGTGTGCAAGCATTCTTCTGTTCTTAGAAAGTTGCTACTATATGCTGCTAACATAAACTTTTTTAGGTGGTTCATGTTACACAATTTATTACTTGTATTCTTTGGTTGCCTTTTGTAATGCTGACAAGTGTATGGATAGCAGATACCACTGTAGACTAAGAAAAAACTTTCATACCATTTATACTTAACTTTGTATGTTTTGCCATGTGTTTTCTTGCTACATGTTACTTAGTTTTTGCTCCCATTTGGAGAATGTGCTTCTGTGTATTTGCAAAATTGTGCCTAGATTATTTTAAAACATGAATAAATGTGTACAATTTTCCAATTGTCTGACATAATTTGTGCATGATTTTGTGCAAAACACTTTTATTCTTGTTTATGTATACGCCACTATAATAATATCTGACAGATCACTGAACCCAAGGAAACAAAGATCTTTTTTCTTGTAAGTGTTATAAATCAGCTGTACACACTTTAAAGACATTTTAAGGCATCTGCCCTACAAATATTCAGTAATGCTGGGTAAACTCAGCCACAAAACCTACACTTGCAATAAGTCATGATTGTATTGTTTTAACTGTATGTTAAAACACATTGCAGGCACAAATGCACGTTGTGGAAAAGGTCCATTGGATCCTGTCATAAAGGGCACGTCCTTGCCGGAGCACAGCGATCTTGGGGCTGAAGCCACTGACAGCCCAGGAGTGGACACTGAGCACATGCTTGAGAGCTGTGTAGGTTAGAAGGGCTGGGGGAGAGATCACATTTCAGGAAAAGGTGCAAACCTCTACTTGCTGACAGGTCTGAGGGGGACCTGCATAACTTTTGTTCCCCAGTGGACCCCATGGTGCTAAGGGAGGAAGGGAACTAGAACTCATTCAGCCTCTGGTCTCTAACTTTGCTATTTTCCTGTTCCCAGCTAAGAACATGATTAACAAGCAACAGCTTTGATCTGAAAATCTTAACTTGGTCTGTATGTGCTGAAGTAAACATATGTAGAGTAGCTGGGTTTGTGAAAGGACTGGAAATTGTGGGTTTATCTGTCAGCACTGGCACATGTAATGCAGCAGCTGTTACCACCTAATTGTGGGCCAGATTCTGGGATGTACCACTCAGAACTGGGCTATATTTTGTCAGCTACCAGAGTAAGGGAAATGAAAGAAGTATTTCTGTGATAAGGATAAGAATAAATAAAGGGAAGAAATGCTTTTCACATGCTCAGCTTTGAGGGTCCTTCAAGTCTGTTATGCTGCCAAGGGGCTTGTTAAGAATTTGTGTGTTACTTTTTCAGACATACTCTTTGCATTAACCATAATGTTCATTTCAGAACTATTACAGTGTGAGCTCTGAATGCATATTAGTAGCATGATGCAATATGGATTCATTTCATCCTTCTTCCATGCGGGATGGTTGGATATATTACTGTTGAAGTACATCCAGACGTGATAGTAGTGACATGGGATGTGAATGTGAGTTTGACTGTTTGTCACAGGACCAGATAATAAAGTAAAAAAATAATTTAATTGTTGAATTAGCCCTCTTAGAGCTTTCAAACCCCCACAGAATAACCAGCCTATATTCCTGAAGCTTTTGCTCCTGTGGCTTTACATTTGGATCTTATTTTATTAGTTTGCACCAGATCACCCAGTAATACTTTGTCAACAGTCTCAGTGATATTTTCTTTTTATTACCGATTTCTTCCATAATGACTGAGTCTTCTGTGAACCTTTGTGTTTTCCTATAAATTGCTGATAAAATTGAGAGCTAGTGTATGCCCAGAAAGCTATCCCAGCAGAATACCTATTCTATGATCATTCCCCATTTAAATTGCCATTTTGAAATGTCAGTTAACCAGTTTTCCATTCCTTTAATGTGAGACATGTCAATTTCGCATTATCATGTTTTCTTAACTCAAATGTCGTGAATACCACATCAAATGTCATATATAGAATCCAAGTGTATCAACAGTGTTGTCTTTCACTTGTACTCACAATTGGAAAGAAAGCTAGCAAATGTGTTTGACAGTATCTGTTTTCCATATTGCACTTAGATTGGCATTTAGCATATTTCTCCTCTTTAATTAGTTAGTAATTGAGTCCCTTGTCAGCCATTCCATTACTTTACTCCAGATCAATTTTAGACTGACAGGACTGTAATTATCTAGGTCATTAAGTTTATCCTTCTTAAATATTAACACAACATACGTTTTCTTCCAGCTTTCTGGAACCTTCCCAATTGTTCCAAGACTTAGCAAAAAGCAGTAATAATAATATTAGAGCTTCTGCAGTCAGCTCTTGAAAAACTCCTGGATGCAAGTTACTTGACGTTTCCTACACAAGCGTTTCTTATTTTTCTTGCTTTATTAGCTTTTTTTTCTTGCTTTATTAGCTTTTTTTTTTCTTGTTGCCTGATAGTTTATAATCTTCATAGAGTATCATCAATTGTCTGTCTTTTCCTTAAATACTGAACACAAATACTTATTGAACACTTCTTTCTCGTCTTCATTACTCTTAACAAATCTTCCACTTCAATCTGATAAAGAATGGTACCATTGTCAGGATTCCTAATGATTTTGAAAAATATTGTCCTTAATTCTCTGGACATAAATTTCTCCTTACAACTTGGCTACACTGACTGGAGGAATTATATATGTAATGCCTTAGTTCTACTCTATATGCAGTGTTATTAACCTTCTTTTTTCATTTCATTGATTTACAATTAAATAGAGGTTTTCATTAACCCTTTGGTCTAAATAATTTTTGAACACATACAACTTTCTTTTCTGATTTTTCAGCTAATAAATGTTTGTATTTTCCAATTATTGAACTGTTTTCTCTCCAAGCTGATTCTCCTTTTCCATAATTTTCAGGTTGGTAAAAAGACTGCACTATCCATGTAACTGTGGGCTTCATTCTCTTTCTCCCCATAAAGAGCAATCAAGTTATCATCATAGCCACTAATATTAATTTACTTCTCTGACCAAATGCTTCTGATAATTTTTCATTATTTCTGAGATGCTATCTGACATAAAATTCTCATTCTTGCAGAGTTCTCCATTTTGGTTTAAGAAACATTCATATAGAATGGTCAATAATTCAGCAGAGGTACTGGCATCATGAAACTGCAGGCAGATGTCGAGCAGGCTGCAGTCTCAGATGATTGTGCAGCATTTTTGCTCCTACACATTACACAAGGTGCAAAGGCATCCGGTCATCCTGCTGTCTTCTATGATTTGGTGATTTGCAGACAGCAGCTACTATCCCATCTAGTGTTTTATCTGTTAGAGTATTGATCCATTGCATTCACATCATTTGCTTCTGAGCTGCCAGTGTCCTGAAAACAGACTGTGGCTCTTTTACTGTGAAGTGCCACTCTTCTTCTCCCTCTCTCTACTTGATCTTTCCAAAAATAGGTTATAACCATTGATTTTAATGTTTCAGTTACGCAGTTCTTCCCATGTAATTTCAGTAATACCTGCTACACTGAATTTATAAATATGTAATTTTCATTACTTTCATTTTTATACCCATACTATCTGGTATTGTTTTATAGAAAATCTACTACTTCTGCATTCTTCATGAATTTTGGTTTTGCCATCTTAATTTCATCCTGAAAGACTAGGGGGTTTTGGTTGGATTTGGTGGGGTTTTTTTAATCAATTCCTCTTTCAGTACTTATTTTTAGCCTCTTTCCTAGCAGGCTGTTTGCCTTTCTGCAGAACAGGAGACCACCTAAATGGTGGTCTTTCACCTGCATCAAAAGACAGATGCTGCATGTTCAGAATATTTTTTTCCTGTCTTCCTTCATTCACCAGCCAAGGATAATATCCTGGAGGATCACACAGACATTCTTCTTCCTAAGCAATGTCCAGGGTTCCCTGACCTTGTCTAAGGTCTGTGAGACAATCCCTATGCAGCAGAGCCACTGATGCATACAGTCTTTCCAGTCTTCTTTAATCTCCAGCCTTTTCCCCGAATTGGTTGGGCTACACATGATCCCTAACTGTCCTTGTTTGAAAAACACTTCTGCCTCTGGAGAATTCTGGAATTTGGGTGGGGGTGAATTGGAGATGGAGGGAAGCTGTCTGCTGAAAAGAAAGTGTAGGCTGTGTTAACACATCTGCTGGGGCCCTTCTGTTTATTGCTGCACAGAGTAACCAGACCTCTGTGGGCTGCTCAGTCCCTGGGCTAGCACCTCCCATCTCTCCTCAGGAAGAGGAAGTGAGTCTGGGTTCTGAGAATATGTGTAAAGTGAGCAAAGGAACTGTCAAAAAATGAAACATTTAGATTTGGCTTATTTTGTCATAAAATTGATCCAAATCTGCATCTTTGTATGGGGGATTTAAATGACAATCAGCTGGCACTCTTCACTGGCAAAAGGAAAACATTCTGCGAGAGAATTTGTGATTAACTCTTCTCCTGTCCAGAGGAGAGCTATCTAAATTAATTGTCTTTGACAGGTGAGGTCTGTCCTCATTTTGGTACAGGAGATAAGGTACTGGTTACGACACAACTGGGTAGATTTGCACAGTTTTTTAATTACAACAAAAGCACTTATCACAAATGTCTTGTAAACTGAATATCAACAGTGCTTGGATCACAGCTGCCTGGCCTTGGGGTTTGACAGCTTCCCTCTTTAGTACACCATGAAACATTATCCTGCATTCTGTGACCAACTTTGCCTTCGACCTGTATTTATAGTGCCTTATAGTTCATCAAGCCCTGCTGTATAGGTCTTAAAATAAGGCAAATCAGGTCAGTTTGGTCTCACATTGCCTTTTTTGTCAGCACTCGAGACAAGATGCTCAGTTCATTGATCTGACACACTCCAAGTTGCATTGCTTCATCATCTTAGTGACCTCATTGATGAAAGACACTTGATGTATGGTGAGTGATGTCACTGAGTAAAAAGTCCTGTGTATTAGTTCTGCAGAACTAGGAAGGGAGCTAAGCAAATGCTTCCCCTGAACATACTATATAGAAACCAAGAATCTTCCAGCACCTAATTTTGCAGGATAAATCCACATGGTACAGTACAAGCCCCATGCCATGCAGAGATAGTCCTCCTGGCTCTGAATGAACAAAATGTGCCTGCATACAAATGGCAAACCATTTGTTACATTTTTGCAAGGAAAAACATGAAAAAAAATCTCTCGGAGTGCAGCCTTGCAGCTCCTGGTTTCTCTGGCCTGTGCTGGGAACAGCAGGGTGAGTTACTTAGAATTGTGAATCACTTGGTGTTGTGTTGATTAATTCACACACTCACATACAGACACAAAATGGCATGGTAAAAATGTCATACACTAAAAGATCAAGTCACTGTCACATGCTTTTTTTTCTACGAGTGTTGTGGAAGGAAGGGGAGACAGCAGAGTTTATACTCACACAACTGGCTGAAAGCTGTATACAGTAAGCACCTGGAGAACATCAAGAGATTGTGAATGGAATTATTATGAACACTATAATGATTTTATTTTTTGTAATTTCTTCATGCTGTCTTGAAAAAGATCAGTTATTTTCATCAGCACCTCAAAGATTCTTCCCCAAAAAAGTACAAAGCAGACTGACAAAGAGTTTCTGAAAGTGGTTTCTATTGCATGAAAAGAAGCAGTGGGAATTTAAGAAGGGCAGAGAAAAGAGTGAATATTTAAACTAAGAGACCTAAAATTCCAGCACTTTATGTACTGTACTTCTCACTGGTATCAATGGGAGTACTTACTTAAAGCTTAGTACAGGATTCAGGGATTCTTTCATATCTGCAAATGACACATAAAAAAAAAGAGGCCAGTCTTTTTCTAGTGTGAAGCCTTTGTTTTATCTTTCATGGTACTTGAAATGGCAACCAGCTTTAGCAATGGTTCAAGTGTCAGAATTCACTTTCCCCCCCTCCAAAAGAAGACGAGGGAGTCAAACTGCACCATTTTTTGAGGGCAGCCTTGCAGTCCTTGGGAGTTTTAAAATGTGGAAAGTACTGTATTAATTTGAGTGTATCAGTGGTGAATGGGATAATTTAACAGCATCTTCCCCTCTCAAGTATTTCTTTTCTTGAATAGATTATTATACAGGAGGGGTTGAGGATACAAACCTTGAATCATGAAAGCATGTGTATATGCTGAAGAGGCATTACAATTAATTATAAGCACTGGTAATAGTTTAGAATCCAAAGGGCTGGTGACCTTTGCTTTTAAAAACATGCTTTAAGTGTTATTATTCTACAGCACCATCTTCTCTACTCTATCTTCTAAATGCTTTTGGACACATAGACCATGGGATTAATTATATACTGCAAGCAACAATTCATGAATATTTAACACACTCATTTATACTTAATGAATAAATTTGCATTTTGACAGTGTTATTTAATGTGGTTTAAGGAAAAACTGCTCATTACCTTTCAATTTTGTAGATTAGGAGAATGTAATTGGAATGATAAGGTAGGAGAGAGGCTGCATGATTGTTTCACACGCTTTGTTCCCACAGGTTTTTTGATCCCAACGGCTCCGTTTGGTTCGTTCGGGGGAAGTTTGTCTGTCTCGGTTACTTCATCCCGCTCCCTTCGGGGAGGCTGGAGCAGCGCGGGCTGAGCTGGGAGGCAGCCTGGCTGCCCGGGCCGGTCAGAGGGCTTTGGGCAGGGCATTTCCCGGACGGAGAGCCGAGGGACCCCGCGCTGGCAGAGGGTCCCTGGCAGCAGGGCAGACAGAGCCTTGGGGCTGAGTGCGCTGCAGCCCCGTGGGTGGCAGAGGCTGCTCTGGAGAGCCCCTCCAGCGCCTGCACCCAGCTCGGTGTGAGCGGGTCCGGGGGAGCTGTCCTGGGCGGGGCAGGCCCGGGCAGGTGGTGCCGGTGGTGCCGGTGGTGCCGGGCCGCGCTCCCCGGCCTGCCCTGGCCTGCCCGGCCCGCACCCGCCCGGCCCCACAGCCCCGGCAGGACCCGGGCGCTGCCCGGTGTGCAGGGCTCGGAGCTCACCCCGTGCCAGATTGCACAAGGTTTTGTTGAGTCGGGTTTTTCCCCAGAAGGCTTGGTCCTGTTGAGAACGCTCTGTAAAAAGAAACAAACAAACAAACAACCCCAACCCCCCCAAAAACCCGCAGTTCACCGTGCAACAAAATCTCGGAACAGACTGTATGCTGTACATTTCAGCAGTTGAAAAGGAGAAGGAGGTAAAAATACAAATTCTTTCTTTCCTTTTGTATTCTTAATTTTTAAGCCTATCTCATTATTTATAGGAAGGGGAAGCAGTGAGAAGGAACAACTTGCTTTGGTTTTATTTTCTGTCAGCAGTCCTGATATGAAGACTCTGTCCCATTTAAATTGCATGGATTTTTCCCCCTGTTATTTTAACAGAGCTAACTACAAAACCTTTGTATGTGGGTATCTTTGCTTTGCCTTTTAAG
The DNA here is from genome assembly GCA_013400635.1 of Hypocryptadius cinnamomeus. NCBI lineage: Eukaryota > Metazoa > Chordata > Aves > Passeriformes > Zosteropidae > Hypocryptadius > Hypocryptadius cinnamomeus. Next base: position 16,834 of record VYZP01018819.1, on the reverse strand, counting down.
CAGGTATTTAATCAACTCAAATGTTTCCTTAGGCATAGAGATACTATAAAGATTTCTTAGCTAGTACTAATGAAAAGAATCGAAAATAATCAGAAGTTAACAAAGAATTTCCCGGGACTTGGTCTCGTATATTTCTGTATCTGAACAGCAATAGAAGAGAATGTCCCCAGGTTCCTAGTCTTTAATACCAAGGGTTGATTTTGTAAAACACTTTTTAAAATGGTTTAGAATTTTCTTCTTTAACAAAGTATATGCATTGTTTCTGTTTGTCATTTTGAAGTGCCATATGGTGACAGATACTACTCTACAATATGTTGCCACAGTTCTCTCTGATCTCTCTTGAAAAAAAATGTAATTACAAAAATGGAGACTTGACCTTTCAATTCAGATTTAATGGACTGTTTCCTGAGCAAAGAGAATTGCATGAAATGTTATTTTTTAAGTTGGCTATATACATCTTGTCTGGGAAGGGAAAAATTTTCAGGCCAGAATCAGATTGTTCACCAACTCCCCATTTGGCACACAGAATAATGACATCTTGATTCTCACAAGGGGGCTCTGGAAATAACTTTGATGTTAAGCAAAACAAAGATTTGAAATGTAAAAACTGTGTTGATATCCCTCTCCTCTGGGCAATGATGCATAAGCAAAGATAGCCCATCTTTGACATGCTCCTCATCCTGTGGGAATATCCCCACATGATATTAATAGAGTGGAATGTACCAGATAAAGCTTGGATCTGCATTTTGGTGTTCTTTTCCCTTAAATTTTGTAAGACTTGAAATCTTAGATACTGCTTTGACTGCATCCAGCAAGCTAAGAGCTCATGATTTGCACTCACATTCCCAAACTGCCTGGGCCTCCATCACAGTGCATCTCCTGATTAAGGATTATGTTTCAGTCCCTCAGTGACTTAATGTAATTCTGGGTTTAATATATCAAAAGGATCTAAGCTCCTGGTGGGATACATGGGGCAAGTCTAGGTGGACTTCCTGCACGTGTCTCATTTTTATTTAATAAAAAATGGAAGGGGTTTGTGTGGGGCTGAAGCAGGTGTGTGCAGGGACAAGGTCAGTTGTTGCCCAGAGGAGGTGTGTGCCTGCAGCTGGTGCTGATGGGCTGTCACAGGCTGGGATGTGCAGGTAGCACAAAGGACAACTGCAGCACTGCCTGTTCCTCCTGACTGGGAACAGGTTCTTTTCCTACTTGGGAGGAGAGTTTGTAGCCTTCCTTAAAGGCTTTTGTTCCTGTTTTGGCCCCCAAAATGGTTGATGTTGACAATGTGTGAACAGTAGAACCTAAGGTTCATTATTTTGCATAGGTTTTTTTTGATACATACATTACCCTTTTGGTCTGGAATTTGATAGCTCCCCAAACAGTTTTCTGTCTGGAACACAGGATTGCTATCTTAGGATATTTCCTGAGATATTTGTTGCTGAAAGTGTGTGTTGCTTGCCGTCATTTTGATAAGGCAGGAAAGCAATAGAAGTCCTATCTTTAAAACTTGTCCCACTGGGAAATCTTGAGTTTGTGAATATGGTGACTGATTATATGCATCACAAAACAAAAATGCATAATTGAACAGCAGCAACTGTCTGAAAATAATCTACTATTTCAAACAGTTGAAGGCTCCGGTGTGACAAGTCACCAAGTATTTAAACTCTCTTCCCATCATCAGTCTACTTGCTAGCTTGAAAAAAGCTGTTAGCTATGAATATATGAAATAATCCTTTTTATTCCTCCCATGTCCCACCTTTAAGTATGCCTGGAGTCATGTTTGATGGGGCATAACAGGCACTAGATCAGATGTCATCAGGCCCCTGTATACTAGCTGTTTGGTTTACTTTTTTTTTCCTCAGTATTAAAGGTTTAAAACTTCTGGGAACAAAAAGAAGATTCACGATACATTAGGCTTGTCTTTTGACTTTGGTGATTCAAATTTACTTGCATAATTTAACTCAATAATGTTTTGCTTGATAATGCATGTGAACTGGGAAATGAACAAGTAAGAAATCTATAGTTTTTCCTGAATTTTATTCCAAATTTACTTATTTCTGTTGAACAAATTTCTCAGTTGTATTAAGATGTTAGGAAACCCATATATGATGTTTGCTTTGGATTTTACAAAGCAGAGCTACTCGCATCCAAGTTATGAAAAATTAGTACATTCATAATTTGTAATGTATAAGGAATAGTGAACAACCAACTTGCTGGCTATAGGAATCAAGCCTGGGGGCATATTTAATTGACTCAGAGTCAGACATATTTCTCCTGTGGGCAGAGAGGTAACTTTTCTGAGACACAGAAGTCTCTCTCATTTGTATCTTGTGCCAAAGATCTTTAAGCCTCATGAAAATCTTCCTCTCTGGAGCATTCTTCCTTCCACTACTGTATTTCCTCTTAACAAGGTATTGCTCTTCTGCTGTTAATGTTAATGAGAGTACTAAAACCTCTTAATAAGAAAATGTTTGAATTAATAAAGACAGTGCCTTTGCTATTCAGGATCAGCCTGATTCCTTGTGCAGAGATTTCCATGGACAGTTTTACAAATGCCTGTATTTGGCCTGGCCAGGGGCTCTCTGGAAACTCTACAATTTCAGGGAACAGCATAAATACTTTAGTCAGGCTATTAGGGAAGATAACACAGTAAAATTATTTACCAGTATATTATCTCAATCTAGAAATGTTGACACCTGAACAGAGCTGCTACGTTCATTTATAATGAATTAACTAGGCTTGCCTGAGCTTTTGAAGGTTATGTGACTGCATTTATTGATCTCATTTCACTGGTATCAATAAGAGCTGAAGTTTCTTGTTACCCCATAAGGCCATTCATGCCATTGTCTCCCAGATTCATTTGAAGCTTTTTCTTTGATCTAGAAAGCTAAAAAATCTGCATGAATCCTTAGAAGAAGCTCTGTCTGATATGGTTGCTCTGTTTATTGTCAGTGAAGGGACATAAGCCATAGCCCTGTTACTAGCTCTGGGAGAAATGAAGTCTGGTTAGCAATGGATTTGTCCTTAATAGTCTGAATTTCTCCATTGATTTTGCTCCACATTCCCCATGTCCCTTAAAAACCTTCATACACTGTGATATCCCTATGTCCTCTGTCTTTTTCCACACTGCCCCTATGCCTCTCTTGCCTATCCCATGCATATTTCCAGAGAGATTTTCTTCTGTGGTTACTGAAGTTAAGGTAGCTTCAGAGCTCTTTCACATACTCTCTACCACCTTTTTTCCTGTCTGGTGGTCCAAAGAAAACGTACTTTGACTGGTTTAAAGTTATATGTAGACTTCTGATCCAGTTAATAAATGTGTACCCACTCACTGTTTGCTGCTTCCTCCCTCTGAGCAAACTGAACAAAAAGAGACAATTTAAACTGCTCCTGCCTTTCCTCCATTTAAAGTTCTAGTAGAGGCTCTCTCCTATTATCTGGCTGTTGAGCTCCATGACACTCATGCCTATATTTGAGACCTTTGTTTTCCTGTGAAATTAGTTTCAAATTACCCAGTGAAATCCAGAGTTACTTAATGGAAATAGGCATGCAAACAAGCAGTGTGTCTGTGGTCACATGAGCTTTGTTTGCATGGGACATTAAGCTTACACAAAAATAAGTGGGAAGATGGAGGCAGTGATTTATTATTCCAGTGGACACCATTGCTAACTTTCAGGACCAGTTATAAGGCAGATTGCTGGTTTCCCCTTTGGTCACAGACATAGATGGGCTGAGGTGGGGCAGCAGTGAAACCATTGGAGGGTTGTGGCAATCACCTTCTCTGAAAAAATCCCTTTGCCCAGGATATTTCTCCTGGGAAGCTGAGAAGCCTCAGAGAAAAAGGAAAACAATTCTTATCTCATTTGCTTCTCCTCTGTTTTGCTTGTGTGGAATGTGTTTGGAGATTGGTTACCCAAAGGTGATTGTTTTATTGGATTCTGGTGTGAGTTGTTTTTACTCTTTGGTCTATCAGGGCCAAGCTGTGTTGGAACTCTGGAAAGAGTCACGAGTTTTCATTATTATCTTTTTAGCATTCAGTAAGTATCCTTTCTGTATTCTTTAGTATAGTTTAATTTAGTATTCTTTAATATAATATAGTATTATAAAGTAATAAATCAGCCTCCTGAGAACATGGAGTCAGATGCATCATTCCTCCCTGCCATGGGGATCCCTGCAAATACAGTAGAGGGTTTTATCACATTTTGTTTTGTGTCTTTCTTCTTCCCAAGATCGTATGACAGGTGTCAGTCATTTGTTTTTTAAGAGGTTGTCTTGGTACCTGGAGAACTGGAGGTGCCTGTGTTTTATGTCTTAGTACTAGAAAAATAAATCAGAGGTAGGAACAGAAGCAAAGTATGCAGGGAGACATTGTGTGGCAGAAAACTATGGGAAGAGATTTGGAGGATTTGGAGAGGTCTGGATTATCAGTTAATGGGGAGGAGAGGAAAGAAAAGAGCAGCCTGACCTTTCTGTGGTGCCCTTATAAGAGGTCAGAGGAATGAAACAATAATGGCAGCCTTCAGTCTCGAAAAGGGCAGCAGGAAGAGAAGGGCAGCAGCAGAACTCAGCTACTGCTGTATAGTCGATTAACATTTGCTGCTCACAATCCCATAATTTTTCACTGAGTAGGAGCCAGGATAAAAGCCATCCTACTTAGTGTCCATTTTGCAAAGTGAAATCTAATTAGTTAAATGCTTCAAAGTTAATGAAGAATATGCAATGTCAGAAAATGTGTTCTAGTGTAAGTGCAGCCCTCTCATGCAAGCACTGGTGCTGTTGTGAACTCAGATGACGTAAATAGCACCTCAGTGGCAGTGCTGTAAAAGGCCATGGAGATGGCCCTTGGCAAAGGGCCACGAGGATGCTGTGCAAAAATGTCCAGTGATCTCTTTAGGGGTTCAGCTCCGGTGTTAATGAAGGCTCCCCACAGACACATAGGTGAAAGGATCTTCTGGAGTTTGTGTGTCATCCACATCTGTAACTGCAGAATGCTGGACAATAAACCTGAGAAGATGTTTTATCCGGGCACGTGTGATGCATGCACTGCTTTGCTTTAGGACTGCTGCTCATATGTGGGTGCAATCTAGCTTGAAATACTTACCCAAGAAATCAAGGGGAGAAAAAACCTGAGAATTGTCTCATGAGCTTCAGATATCACTGGAGTTCCTGAGTGGTCCAGCTGAAAGTGCATTTAGTCAGCAGGTAAATACTTGATGCTTGAATACAGAAGTTGGAATATTACATTTTGAGAGCTCTAATATCTCCAGATGAAAATTTCTGCTATAGGACTAAAATTCAATATTATGTAATATAATATTTTGCCCCTACACAGTGAAATTTCAGCACATTCATCTCTGGATGTGTTTCCGGGAATTACTATGCTTCTCCAAGAGATGCATCAGAAATGAAAAAAAAAAAAAAAAAATCTTTGAATCAGACAAAGGAAAACCCATTAAAAAGAAGTATGGGGTGCAATAGTACCACAGAGAACAAGGCCAGATTGTGTGTGGGAGTACATCAGCATTGCTCCATTGAAAACAAATGGATGATCTGGACTGAATGTTGAGTCCTACAGGGATCTTAGGTAATTTCTTTCTGAGCCTCTGTTCTGTCTGAAAGCTGGTCGATTGCACCTTAACAGAATCTAAGTATTGTAATTTCAAATGTGTCCTCTTTTTACAATACGTATTCATGAAAATTAATTTCAAACTCTGGTTTGTCAAGATCTAAATACAAGTAATATCCAGCTAGGGTACAGGCAAAGCACAAAGCCTTTTCTCATAATATAGTTATCAGAAACACTCTAAAACACTATAGTAGGAAAGGCATTCTTTGCTATTTTGATCTATGAGTAATTATAGAAAATAGAAGGGTTTTTTTAGAGGAAGATACAGAATGATGATTCTGTGGCTTGAAGAGAAAGGAACAAAAGGTTGTCATTAGAAAACTGATATTTTTTCTTCAAGAAAAAATGTGAAAGAAAAATCAACTTCCAGCAAAGGAGCTAGATGTGATTAGAAGAAAGATATAAAAGTTCTCTCTCAAGAGTGAAAAGTAGAAACTATTCTCAGAGGTGGCTGAAATGTAGTGAAAGAATCAACTACTAGGCCTCTCTGGAGGAGTTATTCATAGCAAAATGCTGAGGAAAAATGAGTATACTAGAGACTTGATGTGTAGTATGCATTCAGGCTCAGATAAATATTCACATTTCACAGCCTTTGCAAGAGTAGCTCCTGTGAATATTTTAACATTAACCTGGTGATCACCTGTAAAAGCTGTCATTGTATTTCCTGCTCTCTGTACTGGGTTGTTTTGTTCTGGTTTTTTATTGGCAGCTGTGGTTAGTGTGAAAATCCTGGTGGATTAATTAGGAGTACTTCCTACTTCAAATATGGGTGAGTGGATTTGCCACTACGAGAGAATAGTAGGACTGATTTTTATTCAAATTTCATACCTTTTTACCCAAGCAGTGCATCAGAATCAGGTCATTTGCTGTGAGGAGGAGTCCAGGAAGGGTTCGGTGGGATAACAAAATTCAGATGTTTGCATTCCCACCAGTCCTTCACCCCAGTGCAAGCTCCTGTATCTTTGAAAGGCTTCCACAGCTGTGTTTTGCCAAAAGAAGTGGTCCTGGTGCTGGGCCAGCAGTGAGCAGGGATTAGGGAATGTTGTGGAAACTTAAAGCAGCACAGAAGTACCCCCTGCTGCTCTCAGGCCAACTAAATAGGAGGAGGATTATGCCATATATGTGGGCTGGCTACAGATGCTCCTTCATACCTGAACACCTAGCCATTTTTGTAAGGTACCTAAGGAGCAGTAATGCTAGGTCTGTGATATTGGATGGAAAATCAGTTTGAAAGCTTTCAGAAATCATTGAACGGTTAAAAGATAGGAGATTCCCTTTCTCCCTTTTGGGGGGTTCTGGAGAAGTGTATAAGTACTGCAGCTGCCTGTGCCCCCTGACTTATGTTAGACTGGTTTTGCTAGGAAAACAGAATTTCTGAACCTATTTTTAGTTTTAAAGATTTTGCCAGGTTTGGGGATTTTTTGTGTATGTCTTAATGGCACAGTTTACAAAGACCGGTAGAGCACTGGTTACAATCACCTGAAGTTGACAGCATTTCTTCTGCTGTACAAAGAAACTCTGTGGACTTTATTTGGGACTTTTGTCTTGGCTGGTCAAATATTTTGAACAGTTTTTATCATTTGGATGAGATATGAAATTAGGAAAGAAGTAACTCATTGGCTGAATGTGGCCACTTTTAATTCTTGATACCAGGTCCCTCCCACAAATCAGGTAAATATATTTTATTAGCAACTTTGTTGTTAAGATACTGATATTTCTGTGGCTTCCTCATAGACTATTTAGTGAATATTTAATGTTTGAATGGTGTGAATAGATGTCTAGTCGCATGGTATTATTCCTGTTCCTTGAGTGGATGCCCACAATGCTTTTAATCAGAAAATGAGTTTTGGTAGAGCCTGTTAGGCAATTACTGCCTTAAAAAAGAGGAGAGATGGCTCTGTGAAGGGGAAGGGCACAATATTCTGTTTGTGTTCCTGAATATTGCACATGAAATAGCAAGGACTGCCTGCCTAGCTCACTGTTAGCTTTTAGTAGTTGTATTTAAGTTATCTTTAGTTTTTCTCTTTAGTGCCCTTCCATGCTCCTCTTAGCCTTACTCTTTACAAAGAATTTCAGAGGTGAAGGCATACATTTTCTGACATAAGGTCTATTTGTGTGGGAATACAGTTAGAGAGGGTCCATGAACATTGAAATGCTCTTCAGAAGAGGAAAGCAAAAAGCCATTTTCCCTTATCCCCAGTCTCTCAGGCAGGTTGAGCACACTCAGAGCAGCCATGACAAGGGTATTTCTAAAATTTTTTAAGAACAGGTGATTAATTCATGAGAGCAGATTCTCAGTTGGTGTAAAGTACATATTTCATTCATTAATCTTGCTATGCTGATTTTCACTGAGAACCATCTCCATTATTTTCAGAATATCATCCTACATGCTTCTTGCCCAGAGTGCTGTCTCGCAGGACGGTCAGATACGATGACAATGGACAGGGTATAAATAGGCAGAGACGGATCTCTGAAGGGATCATTTTGAAAGAGCCAGATGGCAACAACCACATTTATTTTTTTCCCAGTGTCACAAATATGCTTTGCAGTAGGGTTGTGCTTTTTCATTCCAAATGAACCCAACCAAAACCCCATGTATCTTTTTCCATGTATATTTCAGTTCCTCAGGGAGACATCTATGGGCACGATTATACAAAGTCCAAGCCTCATTTTACTGATTTACCATCCAGGAAATGCAGTGACATAACCAGATTGCTTATAATTGTGGTTTTTTAATTGGCTTCCTGAAACATTAAAAAAGAAACAGTGAAAAGCACAGTTGCTGATACAGGGTCCCATGCATACCACTGCTTTGCATGAATAAGCCTCTGATTAATTCTGAGATCCCTTAAAACACATCTTAGTCATCCTAAAATCTAAACAACTTTTCTGTGTTCAATTTAACATCCACATCACTCACTCAGTACTTTGCTCTTGATATTTCTTCCACTTCTCTGCCATTTTTTTCCTGTTCTATCTTCTAACAGCTGGTAGAAGTTCATACCTTCTCCTTGATAATTCTGTGCATAGGAGACAGTAGCTTTCAGATAAATCAAATCAGTTTCTCTTCCCTTACCACGTCTATAGCCAGCTGAAAACTTTTCTGTCTGTAGTGGAGGTAACACTATGCTATCTAGACTAGGTGTTCTTTTGGTACTAAGCAGCACACTTGAGTCAAAAGACTCATTAACTGAGGTGTAAGCACGCTGTATAAAATTCTGGATTCTGGATTTTTAAACTTCATACCAGACGTGGGACCATACGTGTGCCTTTTCTGCTTTTGCCAAGTTTTTACTAATGATCATTAAGAAGTACAGTTAGATCCAGCATTTTTCAGCCTCAGTCTTCACTGACTTGTTGAGCATTTTTTACATAACAAGAATTGCTATTTATGGTGTTATAATGCAGAAGGGGAGAACTTGCAGGGGGCAGGTTCCCACTGAAGCATAGCTCCTGTTCAGAGGAGGGAGGAGATAAACCCAGATTCCTTCCACCTGCCCCCCCTTGCTGGTTATTTACATTGACCCTAAGGTGAGGCTACCCAGCTAACATGCAGGAAGGGCTTTGCTCTCGCCCAGTCTCTGCTGTGGGAAATGCCTCTCCCCTATCTGTAAAGTGTTTTAGAGGCTGGAATCCTGTTTGGGGTGTTTGCTTCTCCCTCCTCCTCGCTGTGACTTCACATTCCCCTGTGATGAGGAGCTGAGTGGGTGGCAGAGAGGTGCTCAGAGCAGCAAGGTGGCAGAGGAGCCAGGAAGGCTCAGGGCTGGCAGGAGGGCTGGCTCAGCCCTCCTGTTCTCAGGCTCAGCCTGAGCTGTGCCCAAGGCAGATGACCTGAGCTGGGTAGGAAATGCAGGCTCTAGAGCTGTCTTTGTGCCAGCTCTGTCAGGTGATCGTGCTATCAGCTACCTGATCTTTCAATATGTGATACTGGCCTGAATGTGGCAGGCAGGGCACTGGGAAAACACAGAGAAATACAATTTTTTTTTTTAATTTTCAAACTGTTGTCTGAATGGGGAGACAAGTGATTTGGGGATTTTTTGTGTATTTTTATTTCTGCTCAGGGGAAGTTTTAGGGCCATTTTTGATCTGATTTATGTTTGGGGACAGTAAAATAAAGGAAGCAATAAGCCTCTGTAAATACAATTTTCTGGAGTACAGTGGCAATGATACTGATTAGTGATAAGTGTACTATTGTTCCTTGATATCTCTATGAAGTGGAGGCACAAGTATTTTGCTCCCTGGTGATCACTCACTTGAGGATAACTTTTCATAGGAATTTATGCTCAGCTGCATTCTGCCCTATTTCCTGGTATTTTTGGTAAATCAAACTGGTGCCTTCAGCATGCTTGCCTTTGTACTTTGAATGGATTGTCATTTCAGAGATGACAAATCCTTTATACAAATTTGAAGGATAAAAACTCTGTATGGCTTTTATATTCAAATTTGTTTACAGAATGATATTTGCAAGTAACTCTTTAAGTCACTCTCTTTTTTCTTTTATTCTTTTTAAAGTGATGGTGTAGTCAGTAGCTTGTTCTGTGCTTGGAGGTGTATTTCTTTTAGTATGTCCATTATTCATGATGGTTCTGTACTCATGCTGTGGGAATCTGCTGCATTCATTAAATACCATTTCATAAAATTGATGGACTGTAGCTGGCACAAGTTTATCTATAATATTTTCAAAGAGACTATATCATGTAACCAGCTTGTAAGACAAGTTTATAAGTTTTAAAACATATACAGATTTATTATGCATTTTCTGTTTGCATTGCTCCGTTATCTCCATGATCAAGTCCAGATGCCTCTTGGAGCTAGAGTTTGATTCTGTTTTGCTGCTGACATGCAGCAAGCCCTCTTTAGGATTTCCTCTGCTGTGTGACATTATACATTCTTCTGGAAAAATACAAATCTTCCAATTACTGTAATTATTGCATTCTAACTTAACTCCTTCTAGTTCTAACAAGAGAAACTTCATTTTCTCTAACAAATACTTGCGATGCAATTTCAGTGCTGCGCACTCATGTCTCTATGCAGGCATTGTTTATGGTGTAAAGGTGAATAAACACTACAACATAGAGAAAAATTACAAAGAATTTTGAGAAACCTCAGGGTTTCAGTTTTATATACACATAAAGGGAAAAATTACTGTTGTTGTTATGATGGTCTAAGAATACAGATAAGGCAAGTTTTTCAGGGAAAATTTATATATATATATTATTATGGCAGCTATTGCAATTTTTGAGGGCGAAACAACCCCTCACTTGGCCTTTGCACCCGAAGCTGGGCTGTTTGTCCTTACTGTGTTCACTTGTGTAATAAAGGATATACCTCTCCCTAATATGTCAAATTCACATTTTTCATAAAAGCTGACCTTGCTTTTGTATTCAGCAAGTCAAATTATCTCATAGCCACCAACATTTTTTTTTCCTTTGGAAAGTGTGCATTATAATAATGAACTAAAAGCTACATAGCAAGGAGATTGTTATTATAGTGGACAACACAAACATGATGGCTTCTGCACTCCTCACTGTAAAAGTAAATTGCAGATGGTGGGAAGTGCTGTGGTCATCTGATTACTTTAATGTGGTCATACATTAGCTTAATGTATTGAAGGTCAGGAAGTGTACATCTCAGTGGCACTAAACTGGAAATCTGCAGAATATAACAGAAATCAGCAACAAGTATCATAATTGATAATCATTAAGAAATGAATTTAGCCAAGGAGAACTATTTCTAAGCAGTAGTATACAGAGGGCTATAGACCTGTATGCAATTTTGCAACCACCTTGTCTCAAGGAATGTTTTATTTGCCAAGTGCCACTCTTCCTGCAGACACAGTTACAATAGTTTCTCCTCATGCACATTGGTCACAGTAGTCTGTCCATTAAGACTCAGACATACAGGAAATGCAGGATCAGAGCAAATTCTTGAACAGTGATGGTTAGTAATTTGGTGGTTTGTAAGAATTCTCATTTTATCCAGATTATTTTTTTGGTCAGACTTTTAGATCTAGAAATATGCTCTGTATTCTTTGAGCATGCAAATCTACTTGACATTTCACAAGTGTTGGAGTCTGTTTGGCTGTTCTTTGTTGGATATGAATTGGTTTTGTTAAGCTGTTCATTAAGACATGTAATAATATATAAAGCAAAGTACAAGACAGTTATAATAATTTGCTTTGCCCTGATCTGCTGATGCACTGGATGACATGACAGAACCAGCAAGCCTAGCGACTTCAGTATATCTCTGGGTTGGTACTGAGGTAATAATCACAAACCATGTTTGGCAAGGCATTTCTTAATCCTTGGGACATTTTTTGCTGACAGACTTTAGAGCCCCGGAAATCTGAAGACAAGAAAATTCTTTTCAATCGATCTTGCTTCACCTTCAATTCTCATTCTGCTTAGCAACCTTGGTCCAAATAGATCCCTCCTGCCTTTTCTTTTTCCAGCTAGTTCTGCTTCCTAGTTGCAATGAAATGGATCTCACTTTTCAGACAGCTCCTGGAACTCAGTGTTTAGGTAGACAAAGTGCAGCTTTCAGAGCAAACCATGGGAGAATTTCACTTCTTTCATGTGCAGGTGACTTTCTGAAGTCCATTCAAAGACTTTACTGCTTGGAAACTCTCTTTCATTTAGGATGAGACATACACAGCTGAGATCCCACAATGACTCTCAAGTTTGTAGTGGTTTACATGGGTTCTCTCTCCTGTCACTGTACGGATGGTTTAGTCCTAAATGGAGCTTGTAATGCAACAAGCCAATGACAAAACATTTGCCTTTAGTTTTCAGTACACAGCTATCATCTTTCAAAATGGACAAGTCAGAAATACTGATCTCAATGGCAGAGCACTCCTGAATGCTTCCCACAGTTAGCAATGCTTCTGCTGAATTTCATTAGTCTGCTTTAGTGGCCCAGCAATAAAGAGAGCTTTAATTATTTCCATTGTAATCTGAAATACGGTGTGTCTGTCAACCAGCCTACAGGATTGCTTAGTTTATGACAGATGAAGAGTTTTGCACTGTAAATACTGTGCAGTGCTTACCCATGATTTACAACTATGTCATATGTGTATCCATGTCTAGTTCTTATGGTGCTGTTAATTTCTGAACTGATCCTGAGCTGAACTGGAGAAGCTGAGCTTCCATCTCACCAGCCTTTTTGTTTTCCTTTTTTTTTTCTTTTAGCAGTCAAAAGAGCAGCACATACAAAACACTGGTGAGATGTGTATATAACTATATTGTATTTCAGAAATACAATATAGTTATATAGTCCATTTCCAAAACAGTAAATACCTGTTTTTCTTTCCATTTCTTGTCTTCAGTCAAAAGGATGGTATATTACTGGATATTTAGTGCATTATTTTTTGTGGTGTAATGCTGCTTAGAAAGATGTGCAAGCAGCCTATATTTGATGGGAATATGCAAATGTCATGCAATACAACGGGCTGTGCTAGACTGCGAGAACACAGACAGTGGATCTCAGTTTTATAACAAGGTTGTTGTTTTTAATGAGGCCATTGGGCAGAATAAAAAGGGTGTGACTTTTTTTCCCCCACTCATTGCAAATATATCTCTCTGATCTCCCTTATTCTCTTATCTTTGGATGAGCTAGGTTATAATAGGACCCCTCAGAATCCTTTGTATTTTTTGAGCCTTTCATATCTCTTATCTGAGAACTCATCTTTTTTCTTTTATAACAGACTTTCTAACATAGCTTTCTAACTGGCCTGTTAAACAGCTTTTTCAGATCTGTTCAGTTTGTCCAGTAACTGAAAGAACCTGGTCTGTCACATTTCCCAGTAACTCTCCTACAGACTGAAAAGCATCCTGCCTCAGAACTGCACTCGTAACTCAGTGTGCAGACATTACCACCTGCTTCCCTATTTCATCAGTCATTGGCAATTACATGACTCATGCATGCAAATTAAGGACAAACAATTCTCATGAAATTTGAGTTTTCCCAAACTTTCCAAACATTTTCTGATGTTTGCAGATGTACTTTAAGTTTGTGAAACTTTGGGAGGCATGATTTGTTTTTTCTTTTAAACAACAACATCTTGGTGCCAGTCGAGTTCTAAAGCATAGATGAAATCTAAGCAAGTAATGCCCTTGTCTATTAAATAATATAGTCTAGTTGCACTCTCAAAAAATGCAGCTGTGCATAGAATTCCCTTTTACTGTCTAAAAAAAAATACAATCATAAAAAATATGTGAGCTAATTATTCATATTTATTTCCCCAAAGTAGTGAGAATTCAGAGGTTTATAAATTATTTCAATTAGGAATTTGATGCTGTATTCTGGTGACAGGAAATGCTGAACTTCTGATGGACCAAACCTGAGAGATTCAGTCACATCAGCCGTTTGAGCTGATGTTTCCCATCATCTTACTGAGTAGTATGGTAGGAATATTGTGGATATTCTGCTCGGCCCATTTAAAACCTTTCTTCACTACCCACTGTACTCTTCGCAGACACACCTTTGGATGTATTTTTAGCCATCTTGACAGATGTATCTTGTATTGTAGAGTTTCTGTCTTCCAACTTAGTAACACCTACATAGGCGTACACAAAGCAGCTTGGATCCAAAACACCCCCTTAGTGTCCCAGCAGGGATTCTTGGGGTGGTCACAGCCATTTGAGGATCCAAAACACCCCTTAGTGTCCCAGCAGGGATTCTTGGGGTGCTCACATTTGACCAACACTGTTCTGCTTCCAGATCTGACCTGGGGTGTCTGTGTGGTGCTAGGCAAGCCTTGAGTTGAACTGATTCACACAACTGTCCTGTATTTCACTGCACAGTTGCCCCAAGTAAGTGGAATTCCTTCTGGTTTTTTTTTGAAAAGAGAATGTTTCTTTGAGAAGAACCTCTTGGGAAAACAGGGCAAATCCTTGGTTAGCAAGCTCTCTTACTCTGGTAACATTTAATTTAAAAGTTTTCTGTAGAAAGAAGATACTTGTAGACAGTCTACCACATAATGAGACCATATTTGGAGCAGACAGATGGAGCTAAATGAACCAGGAAAACCTACAGCTCATTTTAAAAAGGTTTGCTGTAGCAGGAGAATAAAACAAAACAAACAAAAAAAAGAAGAAAAAAAGAAAAGGGACATTTTATAGGATAATCCTGAGTGTCTGTCCCTAGTGTATTGACTACCTGAATGACAATTTTTAGAATTCAGGAATCAATTATATTAGCACATTCAAGAAGATTAAAAATTACCCAGTCTTGCTTTATCCATTGCTATAGTCCCTATATTTTTTAACAGTGACTTTCTGTACTATTTGAAAGATAATCATGGTAGAAAAAGCACACATATTGTAAGAAGTTTCAGAAGGTATAAGAGCAAGGGCTTTCTCTCTGAAGGATAATGAGCAGAGGGGCACCCAGATGAATATGTACAGCTTGTAAAGAAAAAAGCACAAACTCCTCTCAGCAATTTCTGAGGAAAAAGGAAGTTAGCAAGAAAGAGAAAATTGATATAAACATACTGTCTGACTCATACAAATGCTGAATACCAGCAATTAAAACATTTAAAAGATGGCACTGCATGTTAATGCTTCTTCAAAGACAGTGTCTATTCTTCTCTAGTCTTGTGTAATATGCATCATCTCTGGGAAGCTGAAAAGTTTGTAGGGAGGTCTTCAAAATACTGTTCCTTCTTCTGAATGAATAATTCCTCCCAGAGATAGTTAACTATTGCCATCTCTTTGCCATAAACCAAATGATAGTCTAAACTCAGTTGTAATAGCAATGTGGTTTTCTCTAGCATCATTCCAAAGCAGGGAACCTGAGGATATGTTTATTTATTGCTTGGTGAACAAATATATTCTCAGCAGATGACAACTGAGGATAATATCCTGCTTTAATGGCACTTTTTCATGGTATGTTTTTTTCCACTTTCCTTCAAATTCACCTAGTTTGTAGTTTCTGATGTGCAGATCAACACTAACCAGACAGGCTATGCTTTGAAAGCTCCATTCTTAGTCATGCTTGGGTTGAATGTGTGAAGACACCACCTTCCCAGCCAGAGACACCACTGATACATTGCAGTGTAAGGAGAAGTCTCATGTTTGAGGCACTGACAAAACAGCCACTTGCACACTGCAGGATGTAACTATAATTTGCATGCTGATGCAATACACTGCTAGTGTAAGTATGGTCTGAAACTCTACAGCAGTATCTCAGGGAAGATGAAGTTAACAAGGAGGAAGGGTATGTGGGGAAAGAGACGTAATTTATAGCATCACGACATTTTGTCTGGCAGGCATGCTTTAGAAGTGATGGTATGAGTGTCACTAACTTCAGGGCACACTTGTAGGTAAATACAGTTTCTCTTTCAAGGGGATTATCATACTGTATTTTCTCACTTTATCATTCACAAGTCATCTATAAATATAGATATTTATATATTTTAGGAATAAGTAAACAGCCTGCATTTCAGAAGTAAGTGAGTTCAGACTCTGGACAAGAAATACAGGGTTATGTTTACCTTAGAGCTCCTTGGTGGTCTTCTCTGCTATCTCTAGAACATTTATCTCCATATATGGTCCCCACTCCTGTTCAGCAACTGACACTTCCTGAGGAAAGCATGCAGGGAATATGTGTATATGGAACCAGTTCCATGGAGTAACCAAAACTTGTAACAAAAGTACCACAGTGCAAGAGGAACATTTGGTACACATTAAGGATAGCTTGATTTTAATTTCATGTTGCTTTTAGACAGACACCTTTTCAAGTCAGTAGGTCAATCTTCAACTCACCCTTTCATTCTCAAAATTAATTCCCATGCTAGGAAACTGAGCCAAAGCTCAAAGCCACTTTTCCATACCCATGTTCACACTGACCTTGGGCCTAAATCACCTACTGAATAATTTAGAACAAACAGGAACATTTTTATGGTCCCTCATAGCAGTTTTTCCACTGCTTTGGGCAGCCATAGCTACATAAAACAGGCAAAGTTAGTCCCAGAACCTGAACCAAATACACACAGATTGCTAATTGTCGTGCTGTTTAAGCCAAGATTTAACCCATTTTTGCACATATTCACTTCCATGATCTTAGCAAGCTGAGGGCAAAGCCCTTGACAAGAATTTTGTTAGTGCATAAGATTTTGATTATTTTATTCCTGGCCTTAAAAATGCATTCGTAAGGCATTATGATTTGTGTCTTTTAAGACTCTATTCCTCAATTAGTTGATCCTATTTGCTT